>JAUESF010000031.1:2993347-3003725 GCA_032274765.1 Malacoctenus tetranemus
GCGTGCGAAGAAAACGGCGAGATCAGAAAGGCGACTGCTAAATTTGGTGCATCAATTGATCAGTTCAATGACAATTATTGATGGTTTTTAAGTCCTTTAAAAGGGAGAAACGCTGCTAAAACATCAGTTTTAATGAGTCTCACTGGAATATATATATTTATATATATATATAAGCTCGATTTGATCTTTTAATCTGTTTTATGCTGCAATTGTTTGATTGCGTGTGTTTTTCTTTTTTTTGTACGCATGTTTCATCTCGACAGAATAGGTGAGAAATCCTCGCTCGCTCTGGAGGCTTTTTCCCGCACTTCATTAGGACGCGAGCGTCTTTTTGAAGGGTCTTAAATCCGACCCCGCCAAGTTCAAACGGACTCCGAGCGCCGCCCGACCTTTGACCCCCCCTCCCCCCTCGCCGACAGTTTTAAAACGCTCTCGCGCCGCCCGCGGTCGACATGGTTACCGGGCGCCGCTTTTTAGCGTTTCATCTCGTCGCGTTCATTATGTTTCCGCGCGTCCTTGAATCTAACGCGAGTGCCTGGAGGAGTCGCTTTGATATAATGTCATTTAGATTGAAAGGGGGAGGCGGGGGGGGGGGGCAAAACGAAGGTATATAAATGGATGCATCGCTGCGTGGTTGCGCTTCGACTCTCTTTGTTTGTCTGTGTCGTCTTCGCTTGGTGCCACCTGTGTCTCAGCAGCCCCCGTGCCTCGTTAGGAGTCTCTCCTGGGGTCTTTCCTACTTTGTGTCCTCTTGGATCGGTACTTTTTAGACTTTCACCTCTCAGTTTCTTTGAATTTTGTGGTTTTTTTGCTTTTTTTTTTTACCAAAAACAAGCAGTCCTTCGTTCACCCTCCACGTTTGGACCCTTTCCCCCTGACCTGATGAAGAGCGGAGCCACCGGGTGGTCTGCCTCCTCCCAACCCTTCCCTAATTTCCATGTAAATTCGCCTCTTGTTTATGTATGTTTTTAAGTCGGCACTCAAGGTCGGGCCGAGCAAGAGTGCAGCCCGAGCGCGACACCTCGGTTGTCGCCGCGTCCCCGCGACTGTGGAAATCAAACCGCTGCCGCCGGAGAAAACACATCATTTCCTCTTCCTCGGAGGAGGAGGAGGAGGAGGAGGAGAGAGGTGGCGAAGGAAGGAAGGAAAGAAGGAGGGGTGGGGGGGCAAAAAAAAAAAAATCACATTACAATTCAAATGTGTTCATTTAAAGAGGCCTTTTTAAAAAACATCTCGGAGGCATACGGAGCCGCGGCAGGAAGCGATAAATAATAAAAGGGGGGAGGGGGCTTACTTCATTAGAGGGTGACATTATTTTGAGAACAGATATTGCGCTATGAGACAGAGTGTACAATAACACAATAACAACCATCACCCACCGCCACCGCCGCCTCCTTGCTTGTTGACAACACAGGATTGGATATCTGGTGGAGTGCACCGGAGTGAGCACTGTACACAATACTGTAACGCCGCTCACAATAACACCAGCAGATATTTCCCCGTGTAGGCCGTAATTATTTCTCCCTGCGTAATTTAATCCGCCGAGTGCATATTCAATTCGGATCCGGGCTTCTTGGTGCGCTGCGAGGTGCTCCGCGCGATTGTCTCTGAAATTGGATTATGATAACCTGTCACCGCTTTAATTCCATAAGATATTAGAGGTGGAGGAGCCACGTGCACCACAAAGGGTGGAGGTGGAGGTGGTGGTGGTGGTGGCGAGAGAGAAGAGAGAGAGAGAGAGATGTGTTTAATGCATGTTTCATTCTGTTTTTTCCTCCGGAGCAGGAGGAGGAGGGGGGAGAGGGGGGGGTTATAATGTCGACTCTGACCCCTCGACACACTTTATTTCCTGATCTCTGACATACCCTTTAAATATCCATTAGCAGGCGGACGGAGGGGAGCCCGGGAGGGTGGAGGTGGGGAGCCCCAGAACAGCCATTTCTGCTTGTCATGGAGCGTGGAGACGAAGAGGAGGAGGAGGAGGAGGAGGAGGAGGAGGAGGGGAGTCTCACTCCGTCTCGCTAATGGATCGGGTCAGACGGGGCTCCTTCTTCTTCAGATCCCCCCCCTCCCACCGAAACCAGTTTGGATCCGACTCGTCCCGAAAGAAAACGACCGGCGTCGCGTCGAGGACGTCGACGCGTCGGTTCGACGCTGTTAAAAAAAGCAACACGTCTCCGAAGCTTCGTCCTCGGCGGGGACGGAGGAGGAGACGAGCGAGCGAGCGAGAGAGAGAGAGAGCGAGTAACTGCTGCTCATTAAGGGTGAGTGATTGTTCTGGTCAGTCAGGCTTGAAACTGGTCTTTTTTTTTTTTTTTTGACCCTTCAAAGTAAAAGGTTTCTTCCAAACACAGAAGATTACCAGAACGGAAAGTGCGACTAAAGTTAACAAACAGCTTCTTTTTCTCTTGACTGCATGTAAAAAAGAGAAAAAGTATGAAAGCAAAGAGCACGTCTGAGTTTGGAGCAGGTGAAATAATAAGAGCGGCTGATAATCGTGTTTTCAGAGCCGAGAAGGAGGAATAACGACTCCCTGTGACCCGGCTGCTCGTTACTGGCTGGCAGAGCGATGCTGCTGTCAGCGCAGGCTTCACCTTTCACTGCCGCTCTGGTCAACGCTCCCCCACTTGGATCTATTTTCTCACTCCGGGGTCACTTTACTCCACAGGTCCAACAGAGGATTACGTCGGTGGATGTCTCACAGCATGTAAAAAGCGAAGCAGGATCCAGGGAACCGGCTCCCCTCCTCCTCCTCCTCCTCCTGCGAGGCAGCGCAGCAGGAAAAAGCACATCCTCGCCTGGCCTTTTGTGTCCACTGCGCCTCCTCAACTGGACACGAACGCGAGGGCTGACATTAAGCGTCCTCGGCGGACTCCGCGTCTTCACCTGCCTCTTTCATCTCGCGGCTCTCGCAGGTTTTTTTTCTGGCGAGCCCGACGAAACGGCTAAAAATAAAACTCGGCCGAGTCGCTGACCTCAGACGCTTCTTCTCCTTCCTCCTCCTCCTCCTCCTCCTCCTCTCGCCTCTCCTGATGTCTCATTTAGATAATGCCCCGGGTGGACTCCCACTCCTGCCGATCTCGATGGCGCTTCCCGCAATCATATCTGCCGAACTGCTGGAGGTCAAAGCGCTTTGAATAACTCAAAGTTTCACGCGCTTTTGTGAGTGGAGAGCAATCAAACGCAGCCAACCAGCAGACCTTGGTCGCGCCGTTCGCGGCACAATTAGGCCTCCATAAGACTTTATAAATCAGACATAAATTAACGATCGCTTTTGTATCAAAAAAACACCTCATGCGATCTTTCCCTTCAGTTAAAAACGCCGCGGGAACATTTTACACGTCGGAATAAAAACCTTATTCCGACCAATAACGCCTCTTTCATCTGCTCGCTGGAGCAAATAATTGAACAAATGATTCGAAATTATCTGCATTTTTATGTCACTGAGGCCAAATACACCAACAATATTCTAAATCTGTTCGGTATGTTTGTTTTTTTTAACATTTTCGATAGAAAAACTTGAATTTATGGGATGAAAAAGGTCTCGGTTTCTGAGGCAGGAGCACCTGCGTGATAAAACTGCTTCCTGCCGTCTTTTGTCGTCCGACACAAACAAACAAGTCGGCCGACAAAAGGCGGCTCTGATTGTGGAGCCCGCCTCCTTTTGCATGAGGCGCCAGGGACGAGCAGGTGTCTCCGCCGATCCAATCCCGGACAAACGCCGCGGCGAGCAATTCGCGGGTGTCGGCGGCTATTTCTCGCCTTCAAACGAAAACGCGCCGCTCGCCGTCTCCCAGCGGTGTAGTTTAGATGAAGGGGGAGGGGGGTGAGGGAGAGGGGGAGGGGGGGAGGGGGGGTCTCGGTGGACGTCTGCCTCTTCAGGGAAGAAGGATGGATCGTGACAGACACTATGATCCACATCAGTTAGCATTAGACGGAGCCGGCAACCCCCCCGCCATCGGGACGGCGTTGAGGTCTCTGTTTTTCTCGCTCCCTCTGCTAACGCTGGCTCCCTCTGCTGCTGCTCACTCCCTCTGCTGCTGCTCACTCCCTCAGCTAAAGCTCACTCCCTCTGCTAAAGCTCACTCCCTCTGCTAACTCTCACTCCCTCTGCTAATGCTCACACCCTCAGCTAACGCCCTCTCCCTCTGCTAATGCTCACTCTGTCAGCTAACACTCACTGCCTCAGCTGATGCTCACTCCCTCTGCTAAAGCTCACACCCTCAGCAAACACTCGCTCCCTCTGCTGATGCTCACTCCCTCAGCTAACGCTCACTCCCTCTGCTAACTCTCACTCCCTCTGCTAACTCTCGCTCCCTCTGCTAACACTCACTCCCTCTGCTAACTCTCGCTCCCTCTGCTAACGCTCACTCCCTCTGCTAACTCTCGCTCCCCCTGCTAACGCTCACTCCACTGATCTGCATCGCACTCGTCCCGATCGAGTCCAGTCATCAGTCTAAGAGCCAGGCTCGGGACCGGGGCCTTGGAATTAGGAGCTGTTTGATTTGACTAACTGCCCGTTTAAATCTGCTAATGACGCATTTGTGGCCAATTTGTTCGGGGACGGAGTTGAGCGGCGTTAAGAGGCCTGCGGGGCCTAATGGTTCGTGCTTACCTTTGCCTTAATGTGAGTAAATCCCACTTCCATCAGGACCGGCTAATCAACCACCGAGCTAAACGGACGCTTGATAAATATACTCCGACTTCGCTCATTACGCGCAGACGGGAAGTGGACCTAATGGCCGGCGGCGCCCATCGGTTTCGTTGTTTTTTTCCTCTCTCTTGGCTTGTTAGCTTGTTTTTTTTTTTCCTTCAGAACCATAAAAACAAACAGTTTGTTGCCACAGAAAGGTCGCCAAGACAGCGGCGTTTAGGACGCCAACCGTCGGAGGAGATGAAGGAGAAACATCGCTGCGTCTTCCTCTTTCTTCGCGGTGGCAGATACATCACAGAGGAGCGGGAGGAGGAAATGGCGCCCGGGTTTCTGTTTCTTCACAGATTTAGAAGTTGGCACCGTTTGCTCTCCTCCTCCTCCTCCTCCTCCCTTCTTCTCCTCCCCCGCCTCCCCCTGACAAGGCCCCCCCCTCCCCCTTTTTCCTCCCCATTTGATGTCTGTGTCAGTGTCTTTTCCGTCGCTCTGTCTTTCTCTAATTTAATAATCTGCTTTGAACTTTATCGCGCAAAGGCCTCACTTTGTTGGCTGAGCAGGCAGGCGAGGCGACACGCAGCGCGCGGGGCGCTGGGTGGGGGGCGGGGGGGCGGCGAGGGGGCGGAGGGGTGGGTGACAAACACATTTCGCTCTGTCCTTTTATTTGCTGCAGGGAAAATAAAAGAGAGCGAGAGAGCGAGGGAGCGAGAGAGGAAGGGGACTCCGTGCTCGAGCTCCTGCGGCGTAAACCTCCCGCGGGCTGGTGTCAAACACGGAGCGCCGACGGTTCCCCGGACGTTCTAGCGCGACAACAACTGTTTGTTAAAAGCGGTTCCTCGCGTTAATTGGCAGGAAATTTCAGGTTCCATCAATAACTAGCATTAGCATTTAGCCGAAGCAGCAGCGATGCACGAACAGCGAGGATACGAACATCAGCGTCCTGTTCGTTATCTCTCGTTGTTTTCTCATCAAACGAGGAAACAGAAGAGCAACAGGGGGACGTGTTACGGCGCCCCTAGTGGTGGGAAGGTGTATTTCTCAGCTGGGTGCACTCCAGGTGAAGCCCGGACGCGTCTTTCTCGACTGGGAACCAAATTTACCTCCGAGTATGAATAAAACAACCCGCTCTGACCTCGGCTCTGCTCCATAAATACAAACAAGGTTGTGAAGCTGATTTGTACGGACCCATAACAAGCAAGGGAACACACACACGAACACACACACACACACACACGGTTGGAAACAGTGAGGAGCGTGAGGCAGCAGGATGAGAAAAGGTCAGTCACGTTAACATTAATGACTTGAAACAGCTCTGCTTCTGTGTGACGGTGGATCAGCAGCCGGCCGGTCTTTTTCCCCCCTCCGCGCTGCCGTCCTGCTGAGCTCCAGCCCCCCGCGCCCCCCCCTCCCCCTCCCCCGCGCGTCCCCGAACGGCCGTCGCCGGCAGCTTCGGCATTAGCAGCGCCGGGGCTCGCTAACAAGCCTCTGGTGGTGCCGGCAGATCAGAAAACCCCGGCAGAAACTTCTGAAAATGACTCCGACCTGCTGCTTTCCCGGTCCCCTTTAAGACCCAAACTAACAACACCTGCGCGACGGAGCCGCTCGGTAGCCGATAGTCCGAGCGAGATTAAAGATCGAGCCCCGCTCGTCTCGGCTCTGTTTTGGTCATTATCCTTTTTTCTTTTTTTTTTGTTTCGGTCTTAAGAAAACACGAAATCATCTTGATCACAGAGTCGACGCTTCGTCCTGA
Organism: Malacoctenus tetranemus; assembly: GCA_032274765.1. Taxonomy (NCBI): domain Eukaryota; kingdom Metazoa; phylum Chordata; class Actinopteri; order Blenniiformes; family Labrisomidae; genus Malacoctenus; species Malacoctenus tetranemus. Next base: position 2,999,746 of record JAUESF010000031.1, read on the forward strand.
AAATCACAGCCGCCCGGAGTGATTCGACGGCCGGCTAATTCTCCCCTCGTGGTCGCGGGCGCTTTGAAAGCGCTGGATGCTAATCCTAACTGCTTCCTTATCAAGCGCTAACGAAGCCGGGGCTCCTGCGGGCGATCGGCGGCGGCGGCGCGCTCCTTGGATCCGACGCTCTTTGAAAAAACGCCGGGCCGGAGATTGTTTCGGTGGGGGGGTGGCATCGGGGGGGCACCTTGTGCGACTGCAGCCAATCTACACCGAGGTGTGTGTGTGTGTAGGTGTGTGTGTAGGTGTGTGTGCGACGGCCCAGGCCCGGTCCCTGACCTTTTTCTGCCGCGCGTTAACGCGGTGTCTGCGGCTCGACTTTGCCGAAAGGGGGGCCGGAGATGAAAGGTGCGTGATCAGAGGCGAGCGAGCGAGCGAGCGAGGAAGCCAAAGCAGAGACTTCCCTTTATGGAGTAAAAAGGCGGAGTGACGAGGGAGCCGGCGAGCAATAAAAGGCAGTCGGAGACAGATCGCTGGGTACCTGGAGAGCTCTTAAAGGAGCCGCTCTTTCTTCTCCCAAACAGATCGCTGCCAAATTACCCGACAAACGGAGCTTTAATGCACGCGCGGGGTTTTTAACGTCACTCCTCAGGCTTCGGTTGTTTCCCCTCTGATCCCCCCCCCCCCTAAAAAAAAGGCCTGATCCCGAGAATATCAGAGCAATCTAAAAAGAATCAAACTGCAACCGGATGAAACAAACGCTTTCTCGGATCTACTTTGCAGGTCGTCGTTCGGCGATAACTGCCGGTACAAGGTTGGTCTTTATTTGCACCATCAGTCTCTGTCACGGGGATTCGAACCAGCAACCACTCCTTCAGTTTGTGATCTGATAAGGAGGAGGAACCTCCTTATTTCAAATTATGAGTATGTCACTTTTCATGCACAACGGCAACACAAAGTGCCTCGCAGAGGCTAAAAACAACAAATAAGTACACAAAAACGCACAAAGCCTATATATACATACCCACACATACATGGGCACACGCACACCAACACACACAGACGCACAATTATGTACGTTTCTGCTACTTCCTGTCTGTCTTCTCACTGCGCCCCCTACAGGTGATATCAGTGTATTTCCTGTGTCTCCTCAGCCGGTAAAGTTTGCCACGACGCCGGACGCCGGCCAGAGCTCCTCCTCCTCCTCCTCCTCCTCCTCCTCACCGTGCCGTCTGATCTGAGAGCGGCCGGCAGCCTGCTAATATTTAACCAGACCGTGACGGTAAGACGACCACGATGAAACATCAGACGGCCGTTAAAAATGCAGCAGCAGCACTTTTTTTTTACCCTCCCTCTCTCCCTCCCTCTCTTCCTCCTCGTCGCTGTACTTTCCATGAACTCGCCCCGAGTTAGAGAGTCTGCGAGGAGGAATTTAAGGAGAGCGCGCGCTCCAGATCCAGAAACAGCTGATGGCGGCGGCGGCGGCGGCGAATCGGTGACATTTATCCTCCGCGGGCTTTATTCAGCATTACGAGATGTTTATTCGCGCTGGAAATCACTCACGCAGGAGCTCGACGAGCAGAGGAGGAAATATTTACGGGAGCGATTTAAAAAACGAGAGCCGCCGACTCGCACTCATGCAAATTAATGCTCTCTCGCGCCAAAAATAACGCTGATGAATAATTGATCCTGATTCAGCGCTGGAACGTGACCTCGCGCTAAGTTTACCAGCCGGTCTCACACACTCAGACGCATTTTTACAGCCAATAAATTAACCGATCGTGAAAGTTTGGAGTGCAGGTGTCGAGCGTCGGTGGAAGCTGATGCGACAGATTGGTTTGTCTCGACGTGGCGCTCCGTTACGGACGCCGCGTCGGCTCTCCTGTCCCCGGCGTAAATACAGATGAAGACGAAGAGCGAGACGCCGACGCCGACGGCGAGGAAGAGGTTTGATTCCCGTCGAGACAAAAGTCTGGACTGGAGGGACTTTTATCACTCGGCAGTAACAAGGAAACATTTCAAAGTAAAGGTCAGTTTCGGCGCCCGACTCTTGAGTTCCTGAAACTTTGCTGGTGGGAAACTTTACTCGACCAAAAGAACCGAAGTAAAACTTGTTCCCACAAATTGGTCTCATTAAGGCGATAATCCGTCACAATCTGTTGTCAATGATTAGAACTTCTTTACTTTATCACTCGTTATCCGGCGTTGCCATGGAGACAACAGCTTGGATGTTATTTGCGGACACGGCGAGGATGGAACGGAGAGACAGCAGCTCTGCGGCGCCGCTATGATGGTCTAAAATGCTGAAACACAGGAATTTCAGCCAGGAACCTTAAATTCTGGATCTGACTCTATTTGTTTCTCTTGGTGGGGGGGGCAGCATCGAATGGCGGCGGCGGCAGTGGCGGCGATGGCGTCCCGGACCGGGGCGGGTTTATTTCGAGCCGTGCCTTTAACCTTTCCATGCAGGTGCTGAGATTTGTGACCTTTCCACCGCCGCGGTTCCCCGCTGCCTCTGAGTGCTTCTGATAGTTATGGAGTGGCGCTCTCAGCGTGTCTGTGTCGAGGGCGCACTTTTGTTGTGCGCGCCTGTGTGTCTGTGTGTGTGTGTTTTTTTTTCTCTCGAGTGTGCGACCTTGTGTGCCCGCGAGTGTGGGTGCTGCAAAGCCATTGGGGTGGGCGCGTGGGTGGTTGGAGGGGGAGGGGGAGGGGGCTTCTCGTCGTGCAGGAAACTGGATTTGACACGAGCATAGTGAAGATTACCTGTGTCCAGACAGTTATTGCCTTACAGACAATAAGAACCGCCATCACTCACTTTTAAAGGTCAACACGCTGAAACAAGGGGGCTTCGCCAGGCCGGAAATAACCTTACAAAAGACCCACAGGGGAGAGACGGTGGAGGGGGAGGGGGAGGGGGGGAGGAAAGGTGAGGAGTGACAGAAAAAAAAAAAGTGAGAGAGGGTGTGGGTGGCGGACGCCAAACACAGTCGGTGCCTTTCAACCTCGCTGACCCCCCTGACCGGCTCTCACCTGCACCCGTCAGATGTTTCCCGTGACCTCCGTCGGGAGTCGTTCTCCCAGCACGGACACAAATATTCACCGGAGTAGAGAAAAAACACGCAAAAAAAACAGCAAGAGCAAGTACACACACGCAGAAGAACAGGACCAGCTATACAAACGGTGCGACAAAAACCCAACATGCCACGATACGAGTTTAAAAAACTGCAATATGAAAGCGAAAACCAACATTAGAGGCGTATTGTACTCTCCCAAAAACCACAAAAACCTGTGTTTTACTGCAAAAATCGAAGTTTTGACAAGATTTGAGCACAAATATTTAGTCTGTGATCTTGTGAGCATTCCTGCTCACATCAGAGATAAATCTATGTTCGTGACACACGCACACGCACACGCACACACACACACACACACACACACATATATACACACACACACACACACACGGCCATGTGAGATCAATACGTCTTTCAGGCGGCTGCTGTTGTGGCTTGAATGTGAATAAACAGTCATATATTTTAGCTGCGGATCGATAGGTGGAGACGGATGAATGGCAAACAAAGACACCTCTGGACAGGACAGACACACACTCACACTGTGTGTGTGTGTGTGTGTGTGTGTGTGTGTGTGTGTGTGTGTGTGTGTGTGTGTGTCTCTGAGGATCAATAGGTGTGATGGATTGGTGACAGGAACCACACACTGTAGACGCTCGCCATCAAACAAGCGCCGCTTCCCGTCCCCGACGCGCTTTCAATCGCTCGCCGCGCCCGTCGCGTTCTCGCCGCCGCCATTAGGCGCTTGATTTCTTACCCCGCCACGGCCGTAACGTCTCCGCTACACGCGCGAGGGCCGAGCCGCTGACATTTGACCGTGTTTTTTTTTGTTGTGAAGTTCGCCGCGACGCCCGCGTCTGTCCATCACCGCTCGGCGGCGAGTTCACAGACAATGGGCGCCGATCGATCGCCCGCTGGGGGCGGCGG
>JAUESF010000031.1:3391137-3401323 GCA_032274765.1 Malacoctenus tetranemus
TTGAGGACTTCCTTGTCCAGAGCTTGAAAACCGAGCTGTGTACACCACCTCGAGGGCCCACCCCAAGGGAAATCTTTGTCCCCTCTGAGACAACACTCATGAGGTGGACAAAAAAAATAGAGTCCCCTCTGAGCCTAAACTCATGAGGTGGACCCAAAAAACACAAAAATAGAGTCCCCTCTGAGCCTAAACTCATGAGGTGGACCCGAAAAACACAAAAATAGAGTCCCCTCTGAGCCTAAACTCATGAGGTGGACCCGAAAAACACAAAAATAGAGTCCCCTCTGAGCCTAAACTCATGAGGTGGACCATAAAAAACAACAAAAACAAAAACCTACCAGGAAACCTAGGAATTGTGTCTTAGCAATGGAAAAAAAACTGTCCTAAACTGCGTAAAAAAACCAAAGTAGTTGAAATTAAAAATAGATTAGCGTGCGCGCGCGCACCAGCCGGGATGGAGGGAGGAGACGGTGGGGGCAACGTGCCGGGGCCGCGCGCTCCACCGTCGTGACGTCACGGGGGCGCCTAAGCAAAGCGGTGGGGAAGCCACCGGTGGCGGAGCTGGCGGAGACAGGGGCGAAAAAAAGAGGGAACGACGGGCGGAAGAGTCCGGCGAGAGACGGGGACGCCGGTACGGAGGGGAGGCAAGGACGGGAGGGCGCCGCGGAGCGGGGCGGCTCACCTCGGCTGACCGTCTCCCACCTTACCAGGCGCCACTTTGTGCTTTGACAGCGGCAGGATAACTGAGGAGGAGGAGGAGAAGCAGGAGGAGGAGGAGGAGGAGGAGGAAGATATGTGACTGGCCTCTTTTTCCCCCTTTTTCTAACGCGGAGCTTGTTCCACACGGAGGGCAGCAGGGGCGTTCACACCGCCGCAGTGAGTAACTTGTTAGCGGGCAGCTCGACCGTTTGCATGAGGTTATTACACAGGGCCTACGTGTCTGTGTGCGCGCGAGCGTGTGTGTTTGCGTGTGTTGGCTGTTTCTCTCTGAACCGCACGTGCATTTGACCGTATGTGCGTGTGTGTGTGTGTGTGTGTGTGTGTGTGTGTGTGTGTGTGTGTGTGTGTGTGAGAGAGAGAGAGTCAGGTTTCGTTAGCACAAATGACACGATTAAAATTTGATGGCGGCAGTTCGGGGTCAGCCGCGACGAGACGTCCCGTCCCGCTCCGTTCCGTCCTGACGACGCGTTTCACGGGGACCAACCGTCACCGTGCGGCCGTTGGAGCCCCGACTCCCCCGCGACACACGGGCTCCTGTAACGGCTCGTCTCCCTGCGACCCCTCAGATCGTTAGCGTGCGTCGCAGATGACGACGCCGCTGACAGTCCGCCAGCAGCATTCCTGGGATATCGCAGATTTCAGCCAGTTCGCTGACAAAGTTTGCACTTTATAATCCCCTTTGTTTATCGCTAACACTCCCCGAGGGGCTTACAGAGTGCCCGCGGTTGTCAATATGAAGTTTAATCCCGCGCTGTGGCGTGTCGGAGCTTTTATTTTGGTGGCCGTGTTGTCGCGTTTCCAGCAGGATTCCCAGGCAGATCGCAAAGCAGCAACTTGTTTCAAGGCTGACAAGATAAGATAAGATAAGATAAGACGGGCTTTATTGATCTCACAGTGGAGAAAGTCATCGTGATGGCAACGTCTGTGCCAGCTCCACGGAGGTGATATAATGTGGTGAAGGTGGAGGAGTGAAGGGGGTGGCCGGAGCCCGTGGTTTCCTCCGCGTCCACCCACCCGCTCCCCCGTCTCTTCCTCCGCCCTTCCTCTGGCTCTGTGCGCCGCCCCTCCTCCGGGCACGTCCAGTGAGGGACCCGGGCTGCTTCCTTCCACTGCGAGGTGGCCGTAAACACACGGGTTTGCCCGGGTTGCTTGGGGACATTTGGGAGGACTTGTTTGGACCAAAGTGTCAGGGCCCCGGCCCCTTTCTTCTCAGTAAAGTCAGGATCCTGTGGAGCCCAGACTTTCTACATTTACTTACATAACACCTCTGAAGGGGCTGCAGGGGGAGCAGTGACCAGCGCTGCTGCTCCACAGCCACAAGTCTGCCCAAAACAAAACCTCTGAGTTCAGTCAGTGGCTCCACATGGTCCAGAGGTGTGTGTCTGTGCAGCTAGCTGTCCTTTGATGGGTCTCCAGTTGAGCTTATTGAGTCAGTCCAAGATCTACATTTAACCTCTTACCAAACAGGCCACATTAATCTGAAAAAGTAAAGCCAGAGCGACTGAGTAACTTCAGTTTCAGTAACCAGAGGAGTAATCTCACTACTGTTTTCAGCAGAGCAGTGGTGAGCACAGTGAGCCAAACAGTTAGCTTCACTAACCCGCCCAAACTCAAACTAAAACATCAACCCTTTTCACATTTGAAAGAAATTAGTGGAGCGAATGCTAACTGGTGGTCGCTAACCTCTGCTTCTCTGGCTCTGAAACCTTCAAAGTTACAACGTTGCTCAGCTAGCTGTTGCTACATGACCAATAATATCCTGTGTGTAGACAGTCTTGTGTTAGCATAACTCAATTTAGTGCAAGCTAACTGGTCCTCAACTGACTTGCAAAGTGCCAATCTGCTAAAGAAAGAGTTAGCTTCGCTTTTAGCTAAAAGGTGTCGACAGGAAAACTTTGTGTTCCACAGCTTGTCTTTAACCTGGACAGGATGTTGTGTATTTTTAATACAAAAGAGCCTAAAAACACTTAGCAGATCTATATTAGCAGTGAGTAATGTGGAGATGTCTCGGACAGATACAGGTGGAGTCTGTCGCTGGTCGCCGAGCACTGACGCTGCACCGATAACGCCGCCTGTCCTCTTTTAGTTCGCCGCAGGAAATTAATCCACGTTGCCGGCCGGGCAAACAAGACGCACATCCAATCAGGCACCTCGCACACAAGCGGGGACGCAGATGACGCACCAACGCAGAAACACACAACACACCTGTCAATGTTGCTAAGATTGTACAGGACTGTGTGCTGGAGTTGAAGTGTCTTCTTGTTGTTGCTTATTTACTTTGAAGCCCAGAGTTTGCACAAATCAGCGCGAGTCGCTTCCGTGAGCTTCACTTTCACTGAAGATTAGCCACGCTGTGAAACGTGCCGCTCTGATTGGGCGTGTCACCGCGTTTCCCTTTTGTTCACCTTTCTGTTTCTGTTGTGCGTCGGGGTTTAAAGTGGGACTTCTTTGAAATCGCTCGGTGCGTTTTTTTTTTTGCCTCGCAGGATCGCGGCGCCGAATGTAGGCCAGAGGATGAAGAGCCAGCAGGGAAATCCCTGCCTCTCCACATTACGCATGCAGGATTAAAAAGATCTCTCTCTTTTTTTTAAACTTTGCTGTGTGCAGGATTATATTTTGCTGACACTCTCCCAAAAAAAACAACAGCTCTTTATCTTCTGACAGAAGCAGTTTGAGATATTTGATGGTGTGAAAGTTAAAGCAGCAGAAGTGTGGAGATGTCCAGAGAGGTCACCTCCAATCTCCCCTTCGGATGACGCCCGGACTGAGCACGCCGCCCCCCCGTCGACGCCGCTCTCGCTGAGATGTGCGTGAAGCCCGGACGGCAACAGCCAGTCCCTCTCCAGCCACATCAAATCAGAGCGGCGCCGACAGAAACGGCGAGCCGAGGAGCGCGCCGACGCTCGGCGTGAACACAACGCGGTTTTTTTTGCCAGTCACGGTCCTCCGGGCGAGAGGCGAACTTTGTCAGATTTGACTCCGCCCACTCAAACACACACTGGCTAAGTATAGGTGTGTGTGCGTGTGTGTGTGTGTGTGTGTGTGTGTGTGTGTGTGTGTGACTTTGTGGGGTGCCACAAACGGATGTGCGCCCGTCATAAATAGAAGGTGATGGACACCTTTAGGAATGCTGTCAGCGAGACGCAAACGGGGGGGGGGGGGATGAGTGAGAGTTCCAGAGGGAAAGGGGGGGGTACACACACGAGGTTGGAGGGGGACAAGACACACCCCCTCCCCACTTTTCACACACGCCGTCCTGTCTCGCCGTCCCGTGTCAGTGTGAACGGCGCCGGTTTGGTCCTGTGTGACTTCAAACAGATTCAGGACGTTGTGTTTTTTCCAGTTTGAGAGACAAAACGAGACATTTTTGAAATGTCACCGTGACCTTTTGAAAAGGCTTTGATGGAGTTTACTTTTTAAAATGTTTTACTGACATTTTATGTTTCCACCAGTTTCTGAGTTTCAGCGTTTTTTCCATCAATAACAACCCCAGTCTTCATCACTTGCCTTCATCTTGTCACTCAGCAGAAAGCTTCAGAGCAGGTCGAACACACACTTCAGAGACACGTCTTCGCTCTTGCGTGATATTTTTGTTGTTTACGTTGACGCTTTCACCCCGAAACACGGCGCGCTCGTGTCAGGTAACACCACCCAGCGGGCCTGAACACGGACCCTTCTGTTTCTGCCCACGAGCAGCCAGGAGCTGGGAGGCGAGCCGGTCGCAGTCCCTCAGGTGGAGATTTACGGTCTCCCAGGTCGAAGTGAACCGCTGTGAACCTTCCGTGCAGCGCTGCGCCGCACATGTTTCTCGCCGCGGCGGCGGCGGCGGCAGGTTAGTGCGAAGAGGCGAGAGGATCGCTGTCGAACGGTCACGCGCTCGCCGGCCCGGTCTCATGTTGCCGTCTGCGTCACCGGCGCGTTTGTTTTGTAGCCGGTGGCGTTTCAGTTTTGCGTCTCTTCCCCTTTGAAATCAGTTAAAAGCAGAACGATTTAAAAACAAAGACACCAGCGTTTTTGCCCGCAGCTCGAACGCGGCCTGATAAAAGCCACCGCGGACGGCGTGTTAAACCTGCCTGACGCTCTGCTGCTTTCTTCATGTGACCCCCCCGGACTGTTTCCCTGCAACCGGCGACAGTGAAAGAAGCGTTTATTGCCTTGTGACCGATCAGCGACTGTCCAGCGCCGCCCTCGCCTCCCGGTTAATGTGTGTCACTTTTCAGACCCCGTTTGCGCGACACCAGCGAGCGGGCCTTTGTCGGAAACGACCCGCTGCCTTTGTGCGTCCCGTAAATGTTCAATAAAGCTAAAGGAGGCCGGCGTTTCCACGTTACAGTGAGAATTGGGACGCGAGCATGAACGTTATCTACAGGTCAGTAGGTCCAGAGGGGAGCAGCAGGAGCAGGAGGAGGCGGAGGAGGGAGGCCCTGACGCCTCCTCTCGGTCTCTGCAGTCTCACGCTGGCCTCAAACGAAGCGTTGCATCGGTGTGTGTGTGTCACTGACGCGATCACTGAGCTGACGCGCACGTTTGTTTGCTTTGCTTTGCACAGGAGCCGCTTTTATCTGGGTGTTTGCTCTGCAGCGCGTGTGTGTGTGTGTGTGTGGACGTGCACACGTGCTCGGCTGTTCACTCACATGTGCGTCGGGAGTCAGCGTCATGTATGTGGGCGTGTGTGCATGCGTGTCTGTGCTGGAGGCCGAGCTCTGGCCTTTTTCTGTCCAGGTGTTGGTTTTTGGCCCGAAGGGAGATGGAGCAGATGGTCCCTGTTTACGTTTCAGCGTGTGTGTGTCTATGTGTGTGTGTGTGTGTCTGTGTGCATGTGTGTGTTGCAGGAACTGACTGGCTGTCAGTTGCGTCTCCCAGGCCAAAGATCTGTTCCCTGTGAAGCCTCGTTTGCAGAGTTTCGCTTGTTAAACTTCCAGTCGGGTGCAGAAAAATACAAGCTGATTTCAGCTCAGCAGCCAGATTTAACTGTAAATATGTCAGTATAAAGGTGATATAAAGCGATAATATAATATATAACGAGAACTATGATATAAAATCGACCGAACGACGGCCGCTGAATGTTTTGTCGAGCGTCTGAGTCGAAGTTGAAGCGAGATGCGTCCAGAAGCGTCTCCGCCCTGAGACTTCTGGGTGTGTTGCCACATGTGGGGAGTTCAGGCGCGCTGGGAGATCACAGCGTCCGAGCTGGAAATCTACCTCGTGGACGGAAAAAAAACGTGCGTGAATCATTCGAGAAACTCAGGATTTCAAATTGAATTTGCTTGATTCCTCAGCTTCTGCTTTTCCGACAGAATTAATTGGTTTTAATATCGAGGTCGTTCATTCGTTCGCTCACAGACTATTTCCAGGCTGTGGAAGCGAGGTTGCGTTTCATCTAATACATGTAATTATTTTTGGCATCTGTGACAGCCGATCCCTTTAATGTGACTGGTGATGAACAGACAGCGATCCGTCCTCATTCTTTAATTCGATGTTTTCTTCGAATCACACGAGTTTAATCACAGGAATTCGGCCTCCGTGTGTTTTTAAGTGTCTGAACCGACAGCAGCAACTAAGGAAGTGGTTCAAAGGTCAGATTGAACGCGAGGAGTCTTTGAACTCATCAACTCCTGATCAAAGAGTCGTGCAGCTCTTGTACCCAGAGTTCAGCAGGTCCGTGTTTGTCTGAGTCTTTGTGTCTTTTCCTTTTTCAGGGGATTTCATCAGGGTCGCGTCTCCGCGCCGTCACCTGACGGTTGATCAGCGGCTCGCCGACGAAGCTCCGGGATCACGGCGAGGAGCCGGCGCGGCCTTGATCACCGCGATGTCGGCGCGATGACTCGACAGCGGAGGGCCGACTTCCTCTCCGCGTCCTCGCCGCCTCTTCGCCTCACGCTTTCCTTGCTCTCCGTCGTGGTTTGGTGATTTTTCTCTTCTCGCGCGCCGACAAAAGTCTCGCCGGATCTCGCCATGTACGGCAGCTCGCGCTCCGTCACCAAGCTGGACGTGGTCGGCTCCAACGGCAACGGCTCGGGGAGCCCCGGCCGCTCGCCGCGCCTCCCCCGCTCCCCCCGTCTGGGCCACCGGCGCAACAGCAGCAGCAGCTCCACGGGGGGGCTCACCGGCACGGGCAAGACGCTGTCCATGGAGAACATCCAGTCCCTGAACGCCGCCTACGCCACCGGGGGGCCCATGTACTTCACCGACAGCGCCGAGGACCCGGTGGGCGTGGGCAGCCTCGGCAGCGGGCTCAACCCCTCGCTGCCCAAGAGCACCATGACCCTGGGCAGGGCCGGGGCCAGGGTCCCATACGGGGTCAGGGCGGCCATCATGGGGAGCAGCCCCAACATCAACACTGGAGGAGGAGGAGGAGGAGGAGGAGGAGGGGGAGGAGCCATCATGGCCAGCGACGCCATCGCCTTCGGAGGGGAGCTGCAAAACCAGCTGCAGCAGGCGGCCACGGTGCCTCACTCCATGAGACAGGTAGGACGCCATGCTGGTCGGGGTGAGTGCGTCCTGACAGGAAACAGGAAGTAGAAACAGGAAGTAGAATCGGGAAGGATTGACGTGGATTCAGCAGAGTAAGAAGCAGCCGCAGTGTTAAAACGTGTGACTAAATAAAACATGGAGGGTGTGGGAGCGCAGACGGGAGGTCTGGATAGACCGAGCTTTGCTGTCCAACTCCCACTGCAACGTTAGTCACAGGACGAAGGCTCTGCTCCTCCTCCTCCTCCTCCTCCTCCTCCTCCTCCTCCTCCTTCTCGCTATCATCCAAAACATATTTATTGTTTAATGCCGTTTCTGACGTCAGAATGAATCAAACATTAACAGCACGAACAGTTTGTCGTTAATATTGAATTATGGGATGTATCATGTGGGGATTCTGAGGTGGCTAGCTGGTTAGCGCGCTAACCGACGAGCAGCAGCAGCAGCAGCAGCAGGCGACGGCCGGTGACTCCCAGCTGCTGCCGCTCCTGGAGGCGTCTCAGGCTCTGTGCTGTGTGTTGGCGCAGGTGAGGGACGGAGCCATGTCCGACCTGCAGACTCAGCTGAGGGAGGTGCTGCGGGAGAACGAGCTCCTGCGCCGAGAAGTAAGGAGCCGTCGGCCCGTCGATGGGGGGCGGGGGCGGGGGGGTCGAGTCGCCTCTCCGGATTGATCACGTCTGTTCTTCCTCGCAGCTGGAAGCCAAAGAGTCCAAGCTGAGCTCCTCCATGAACTCCATCAAGACGTTCTGGAGCCCCGAGCTGAAGAAGGAGCGCGCGCTGCGGAAGGACGAGGCCACCAAGATGGCGGTGTGGAAGGAGCAGTACCGGGTGGTGCAGGACGAGACGCAGGTGAGGAGGCGCGCTCGCTTCCGGCTGTTTTTTTCTGCGGGCGTCGCCGTGACAACTGAAGCCGAGGCGGGACCGGTCCCCAGTTCAAACGCGAGCGTTTGGAGGTTCGGTGGCTGTCTGCCTGCTCCTGTGGGACGGCGTGCAGGAAGTGATGTCATCAGACTTTAAAGCAGCGCGAGTGGAGGACGAGCGTCCGTTAATCTTAAAGTTCGCGTCTGTTCAGAGAGCAGATCAGAACCAGCGGTGGAGCAGATCGTAAGCGAGCTCATCCATCATGACGCTGGCGTGCTGCCTCCGCCGGCCCCTCGCACACACACACACACACACACACACACACACACACACACACACACACTGCGTGCTGCGGATCGAGCGCTCGTGTCGCGACACGCAGGAATATTTTCGCTCCTTTCGCTTTCACTTCCGCCTTCGGTTCGATCGGCTCGCTGCCTCCTCGCTCCCCTGTTGCTGCCGTTTCTTAGTCACTCTCCTGCTTTTCTATTTCTGTCGTCACATGCTCAGTCAGCTCTCCCTCTCCCTCCCCCCTCTCCCCCCTCCCCCCCTCCCTCTCTGTCTTTTGCCATCATCTTTGTGTTAGAAATCGAATTAAGTTACCTCCCAGTAATCTGGGAGCCGTGTTGCACGCCAGCTCACGCCCCTGCTGAGGAATGCTCGCCCGCCCCTCCCTCTCTCTCCCTTCCTCCCTCCCTCCCTTCCTCCCCCGCTGACTCACCTCCTCCCTCACCCACTATCTTCACCTCTCTTCCGCCAGCTGCTGCCTTTATCTCTTACTCACCCTCCTCTTCCTCCCTCCCTCTGTGTTTTTCATGTGAATTCAACACTGGAGAAACGGCTCAGTTTGAAAGATCCAAGATGCAATTAATGAATAATTGATTGTTTCGTTGGGCTGATGCGTAACGACACCGGAACAAGACCAGATTGATCAATAAAATATGAAGAGGGGGTCTTCGTTTATCTCTCAGTGATGCTCGTTTTTCTTAAACCGACTAAAATCCGACTTTCTTCTTCTTCTCTTCCTCAAATTCGCTTCGTTTCAGTCTCGTTTGTCTCGTCTGAGCAGCGTCGCCTCTGTAAACAAAGAGGATTTCAGCCACGGAGGCTTCAGCAGTGATGAGGTTTAATGATCCACGCGCCGTGCCCACGCTGATTCAGACGCTCTCTCCCTCTCTCTCTCTCTCTCTCTCTCTCTCCCTCTGGTTCCTGGTCCCGGCTCTGAATCACGCCGAGCCGACAACAATCCTCGCTGTGTCCGCCGCCGCTTCTGCAATCTGTCACGTACTGTACTGCAGGCGAGCCATGTGACATCAGCACCGTCCCCGAGTGTGTGTGACTGACACCGAGAGCCTCCGCTCGTGTGTGTGTGTGTGTGTGTGTGTGTGTGTAAATGTTCCCCATGCTTGTTAACATGCACACGTCATGCGTGCTGAAATCTGGGCCTCTCCTGCGTCTCGCTGCTGTCGACATCTTTCTGTGCGAGCGCAACGCGTACCGGGAGGGAAGCTGCCTCCTCGCTGGCAGGCGCGCCGTGTCAGGACAACAGGGCTTTGTATACACAACTCTGCGTGTGTGTGTGTGTGTGTGTGTGTAGGTGCTGTCAGTGCGCTCGGACTCTGACGCGGCTCCTCGGTTTTCGTGCAACGATCTGTAATTTTCAGGGGAACACAAAGCGTCTCGGCGGACGCTGCCGCCGCCGCGGCTGCCGGCGCTCGCCGTGCTCTCTGCGGCGCCGCCGCCGCGCTGCTGTTTTCCTTCCCTTCAATTATTCAACTTCGCAGCGAAGCCGCTGATGCAAGAGGTGCAGCAGCAGGAGGAGGAGACGAGTCTCCGAGTCTCTGCTTCGCTGCTCGCGTTCGGAGGGGTTCGTTCTCCAGCTCTCCAGCTCCAAAAACCTTATTTAGCACGTTACTGTAGTAGTAGTAGTACATGCAGTACTCTGGACTCTTCCTGTGTTAGACTGCTGAGCCTGCTGGTGTGTATGTATGTAATTTGACACCAGCTTCATACACGGAAAGCTGTTTTTTTAAGCCCAAAACTGAAGAAAAAACATCAGAAGCAGTGTGTGTGTGTGTGTGTGTGTGTGTGTGTGTGTGTGTGTGTGTGTGTGTGTGTGTGTGTGTGTGTGTGT
>JAUESF010000031.1:3410929-3424953 GCA_032274765.1 Malacoctenus tetranemus
GTTACATGAAAAGCCTCCAGCAGACAAACCAGTGGGAGGAACATGCTCTAAAATCTGGATGAAAGAAACAAGCTGACGATCAGAGGAAGCAGCTGAGTTAAGCCGCGTGCTGCCGACCTTATCCAGTATGTATTTGTTGAGGTAGGGCATGTAGCCGTGGTTGGACACGGGGCCGTCATCGTCGTCCTGGAAGTGCTCCTCCAGGGCCACGGGGTCGTGCGGGATGTTGAGCACCGTGTACAGGTTGTGAGAGAGCACCTGTGGCAAAGGTGCAACACACACCTCACATCAGGTTCAGCTCGACACCCACAGAGACTCATTTAACTCAACAGTAGATTAAAAAATACACTAAAGTGAGATTTTAATGGGTAAAAAAGCAGGAAACTAGATCAGATTTCTTGAAAAGTGACATGTACGAGACGTTTCCTGTAAAAATGATCAAATCCATCACTTGTGATCACTTTCCCTTGTCAGGGTCACAATAGTTTGTCATTCCTCAGAGTTGGTCCCCAGCAAAGACGCTTCCACACTGTTTAACATTCTGCACATGTGATGTTTTCTACACACTCCCCTGTTTCCTCAGCCGCTGAGCATGTCGGGACAGCTGTCGGCTGGATTCCTCTCTCACCCATGGGTGCTCAGGCATGTAGGGACTGGACGGAGAGTCGCAAATCTCACATGCACCGAGTTGGAAACACGTCAAAATGGGTCATTTTACGTGTTCAATTGTAAACTCAGAGCGATAAGTCGCTACGTCATTGTTTTGGTGCCAAACGAGAGACGGACTTTAGACTTGGCTCTGCCAGATTTCCTACAAGGAACCAATTCAAAGGTCTTCTGTGAATACATGATATTTCTAGGTTGGTCTACATTCAAGGTAAAATAACAAAGCCAATATTTAAAACAACGCAAGTCGTCAAAACGTGTTGAGGAGAAAACACAGCAGATTTCTGCTTCGTCTTCAGTTGGACACAGAATCAGGTAGAAAGAAATCTCGGATGTCTTCTCTCTTTTTGTTTCCTGCTAGTAAATAATCTTTCTTACCTTCAGCTGCGACTTGGACACTTTCCCGCACTTCTCCACGTCCAGCGAGGTGAACGCGTACCAGATGGACTTGAGCAGTTCGGATTTCAGGTCCATATTTCGGTGCGTAAAGTTGCTACATCTCCAAGCGGCGCTCTGGTTTTTTTTTTTACGCAGCGAGCAGCAACGAGCGGCGGCGGCGGCTGCTGCGGTGGGAATTGCCAAATAAAAATGTGGGGCAGCGCTCAGACAGTCCTGCAAACTGCACAGGCAGCGCAAGCAGGCAGATGTAGGGCAGAGCCGGAGAGGCGGAGAGACGAGGTAAAACCGGCAGACTCGCCAATTCCTCCGGAAACACCTCCAAACTGTTTCACTTTATGAATTTATGTTGCCTAATTTTCCATTTTTACTTTACTAATAACGTGAATTTCCCAAAATAATGTTCACAAATTCGGAAATATATTTCCAAGACAAGAAAAGATCCCTAAAAGGAGTGGCAAGTTGATGTTTAAGGGCTTAAACTGAAAACAAAAGGAGACAAAAGGTCTATCCCTGTTATTAAGGGATTCAGGAGATGTGCACGATGATCACAGACACACCCATGAGAGGGGGAAGCCTCAGGCTATGTTTATCTGAGCAGAGCAGAGAAAAGCTCCACAAAATGTGACATAATTCACACCGGCTGATCCGAAATTAACCCCCCAGAAAAGTCCCCTGGTGCCCTTTCTGGCTTATGACTGATATCGCCTCTCTTGTGTGAAAATGTGTGATACATGTGATTAAACTGTGAGTGCAGACGTGACCTGAGCTGCTCATCAAACCATCCAGGGCGGTGTGATCAGACAGAGAGGCTCCCCAAGCCTTGTTAGTGTAAAATAGGCTAATCAATAGCATAATTAGGTCATGAGAATGGTTGTCATGGCGTGGAGGCCGCAGCCCGGAGCCTGTGTCCCTGTGAGCGCTGATATATGAAGGTTTGGAGGTAAACTGGGGCCGAGCGAGGGGGAAACGCGTCCAATATTTCACCGTTTGCATTTCTCCGTTTGTTATTTGGCTCTGATGAAACGGATCGATAGCCGCCCGGCCGTGTCCCCGGATCCCCCTCCAAGGGCAGATCTGATCGCCGTCTCAGGTGCACGGGGGAAATGAGATGTCAGTCAGCGGAGCCGTAATTCAGGGTGGAGGTCTCGGAGGGGGATGGACCACCACCTCACCGTGATTCACCGCCCGGGACCCCCCGCCAGCAGATAAAACCAGAGCTTTTAATGTGAAGGGACGGGTGAGACAGGGTTTTTATCAGTAAACAGCGAAACGCTGTGAAAACACAAGGACCGTTTCCGAACTGATTCAGCAAACCAAGAAGCTGCAGGAGCAGCAGAGCTGGTTAATCAATATCACATCATGTGAGACTTTTGCAGTTTATTGTGACAGTCGCAGTTTACAGGCTCAGTCATGCTTGTTCTCATCGTCAGGGTAGATTACAGTAGATTACACATCATGTGGTCACTATATTACAGCTACAAGAAAAAGGGACATTATGAAGCGGTACAAGGCGGTCAGGAACTTACATCATTTCAGTGCATTTTAATCATGAATTATCAATATTTACAAACGTAATCCCAACCCGATCTCTGGCTGTTTCATGCTAAAACTGTTGCCACGCGTAAACTTGACTCATGCAAACAAAAGCAACATTGTTTGGGTGGAATAAAGAGATGGTAATCTTCCAGCCGCAGTCTGTCCGGCGTGCAGACCGACGTGACGAGACGGCGAGCTCTTTTTTTAGCAGCACCGTTGGAGCGCAGCGCCGTCTCCGTGATGGGAAATGATGCAGCGAACATCTGCTGGGTGCAGCCAGACTAAATAATCCAGGTCGAAAGTCGCCGGTGAGCATTCCTGTCCCATCAGGTGTGCGAAAAACAGGAAAAATCGGGAGTGAAAGTGTCGAATCCGGAGCAGTTTGTTCTTTACATGATTTACAGAAGAAGCATTCGTTCATGCAAGCTGCTTTTCACACCAATAGGAGGAACTTTGTATTCAGTCCAATGGGACTCAGATCAACTATCTGGTTCGTCCAGGTCCTAAAAGTTTACATTGAGAAATCTGAAGTTTTTACTACAGTCGTGCAGAAATTGCAGTTTGAAACCAGTCGGGAGTCAAACAGCTGCAGAGTGGACGAGGCAACTTGAAAAATGAAGTGAAACTTTCGTAAACTCGCCAAAATAAAAGCACCGGGCAGTTTCCAGGGTCTCGATTCTCAAGCTCGTAGCAGGCAGAGCCTCGGGACCACCTGTAATCTTCAGCAGCATCCTGGACTCTTATGTTCAATGGATACATGAGAATCAGTAGAAGCTGCACTTATCTCTTAACTAACGGTTACTCAGTGATAAAAAGCAAGTTTTAGTTACATTTAGTGATGTTTTTCAGTACATTTAATGACTTTACAAACTACAGGAGCTCTAAATGTTTAGCAAGTGACAACAACTTGATGAGACGATGGTTTTTACATGAAGAAGCTCAAAGTAAATCCCCAAGTCTGCAGCTCATTCACGCCCAAACGTTGAACCGGTGGTCGTCTCCAAATCGGTCCGGTCGCTCGTCCGATCAGTGCGCCACCACGCGCCGGTGCTGCCGCGGCGCCATCTTGTTGGCCAGTATGCAGGCCAGGGCGATGCCGCCGATCTGCGTGAAGGCCAGTCCCAGCACGGTGGCGGCGATGTGGAAGACGTTGTCGTTGACCAGGCTGAAGACTTTGCGGAAGCAGCCGTGCGGGTGGATCCCGGCCGCCGCCACGCCCTCCACGCCGTCGTCGGTGAGCAGCGGCCGGTTCCGGCAGCCCTTGCGCCGGACGCAGCAGCTGTCCGGCAGGGACACCGAGGTGCCATTCTCGTTGGGGACGAACACCATGTGCTGGATGGCCCAGTCGGACGTGAGCCAGTCTCGCCAGCCCTCGGCGCCGCAGCACTCCAGGGCCCTCTGCAGGCTGTCTAGAGCGTCCGCACGGCCCTCGTCCGCGGTGTAGCCCGCCACCGCGCGCTGCAGGCCGCTCCGAAACCCTCCGGCGATGTCTTCGCGGTAGAAGAGGCCGGAGAGCCCCGCGGCCAGGCCGCAGACCAGCGCGGCCAGCTGGAAGAAGCCGTAAGCCCTCAGCACGCCCGGCAGGTTGGCGGCCACGCCGAGGCACCCCAGGAAGCCCCAGGCAGTGACAGCGGCGCCCGTGGCCAGCAGGATGAGGGGCGCGTTGGGGTACTTGTTGGCCGACAGCAGCATGTAGTCCGCCAGGGAGATCTGAGCCCACACGCCCAGGGTGAAGATGGCCAGGCCGGCCGCCCAGAACAGGCAGCTGAAGGCCAGGAGACCCAGGCGCAGGATGTGCATGACTCCCACGGGGCGGCAGCAGGGCGGGGCGGCGCCCGCGGGGGGAGGAGCTGGGGGCGCCAGCGAGGCGTCGGAGCCCACGGACAGAGACAGGCGCTGGGGCTGCTGGTAGCTCGGCTGGTGCTGGTACTGGTTCTGCTGGTGGAGCGGCTCCTCCGGCTGCTGGTAAGGAGGCAGCAGGTAGCCGGGGATGGCCGAGGGTCGGCGAGGGAGCGGGGGCGGCGAGAACAGGTCGAGACCCCTCGGAGAGGAGAGGCGTCGCACGGCGAGCTGCTCGCGCTCCCAGTCCAGAGCTCGCCTGCTGGGACTCGGACGCGCCGACAGAGAGTTGTAGGACAGTGACGACCTCATGATGCCGCCGCCCGGGTTTTATCTACTCCCCTCTCTCCTTTTTCCGCCCCCCCCCCACACACACACTCCTCCTTTTCTTTGCCTTTTCTCTATCAGCGCCGTCGCTCCTTCACTCCTCCTCCTCCTCCTCCTCCTCCTGCAACACACAATCCAGCCCCTGCCTCTTTATGACCGTTATTAATCCGCCACCAGCAACCCCAACGCCAGCCGGACCGTAAATCACACCACCGGGCGCCGCGTCCACTCGTTATCTGCATCCACAGCCGTCGTGTTTACGCCCTCTTTATCTGTTTATTCCCCCCACTTCGTTCCACCTGCATGATCACCGATACCTCGAATTCCCTCCACCGATGCTCGCATCCCCGACGTCCGGCTGCCTCGCTGCTCGCCTCTTCGGATGCAGTGGGACGGACCGGGAATCCACCCGTGCACACCCTCTCTCGGCGTGGAGGAGAAATCCCCCCCGCCTCCCTCCCCCCGCCCCGTCGAGTTTTATATACGCAGCTTAAAGGGGGCGAAGGAGCGAAACGCAGCAGCTGTGCAGCCAACGTATTGACATTTAGATGCAGTCGTAATAAATGTGTTTTTAAGGACTTAAAACGAGAAGACAGCGCGTCCACTCAGCAGATGCGTCCAAGCTCAAAGCTGCATGTGTCTGTAATTAATGTTCGACGTTTTTCCTCTTTAGGAAACTTGGAGCAACTTGAAATAAGTCGGTGATTTCCATTGATGGAGACAGATCTGTGTTCTCAGTGCTGGTGGTTCCCAACATAGGGTCCAGGACCCCCGTTTGGTTTCACCAATAATCACAAAAGGGGGATGACAGCGTGACCTCCTCTGAGAAAACAAAAACAAGATACTTCCTTTGACCTGTAAAACTGCTCAGTGCTCTTATTTTGAAGGCTCCTGCTTTTTCGTGTTGGTGAGAGTTTGTGTTTCCACTGGCGTTTGGCTCCACTGTAACGTTTCAGGAGGTTCAGAGCCTCCATAAAGAAGAGTTTGGAAGTCACGGACATAAACAACACTTAGACTTTGTTTACATGTTGTTGTCTTTCATAAACAATCCTCTGTGCTTTCCATCCTGAGCCGAGGAGCAGCCACAGGCTCGTTCTGCATAACAGGTGATTACTGATTCCTCTCCACAATGCACATAAAACCAAATGAGTCATCGAGCCGATGGCTGTAGTGCAAAGATTAATTATGGACGCCATAAACATAACCTCATTTCCTCTGCGGACCTTCGGCGGACTGCAATCTGCCCGCTCACCTCCTCAGACGCTGCAGGTCTGATGCTGTAAAGCATCTGCACAAGTCTCCTCCTGTCGAGTTTCACCTTGAGCACAGAAACAAAGTTTGGAAAGATGGAGCGGGTTTGAAGTTTGGGTGATAAAAGGAAGGATTGGAGTGTTTGTAATTAACCGAGAGGCTTTAATTAGCTCTGACTGAGCGCGTGGGCGATGGAGGGGAAGCCGATGGCAGGCGGGAGTCACCCGGATGAATCCACAGGGAGCAATAAAAAAGGGGGGAGGAGCTTAATGCTCTGCAAATGGGCTTCTATTTTTAGCCTTGAGTTTTATATTGAATTTAGAAATACCGACGCAGTTCAAACGCAGCTACAGGGAGGGAAATAAAGGCCTGGTAATTACACACTGAAGTCAGTCTAATGGGTGTTTCCTTAATGTTTTTATGTAAACTGAGTAAAATCAGGAATATGATGAACCACAAAAATAAATACTAAATAAATTATAAGAAAAATATCTAAATAATAAATCAGAATTTTTCATATTTTTTCCCTACATTAGGTTTGCTTTCAAAATAAAGTTCAGACAATTTAAAGAGTGAAAAATCAATTTATTGAGCAGCTTTTATTCACATTCGATTTTCATCATAGATTATTTACAACGTGATTTTTTTGTGTTACAAAAAAAACAATTAAAAACTTTGGTAAAACAAAATGATTTTAAACGTTTAAAAATCTGATTTTCAGACAAACTTAATCTAAACTTGAGACTTGTGTGACGCAGACATAATTCTCTCTTTAACTACTAAAACCTTCTTCCAAGTCATCGGTTCACGGCGCCGGCGCGGCGTCGCCCTCGCCCTCGTGCGTCTCCATGTGCTTCTTCAGCTTGGCCTTGGACGGGAACGCCGCCATGCAGCGCTCGCAGTGCGGCTTGGCCCGCCTGACGCCGGCGTGGCTGCGCTTGTGGCGCGCCAGCTCCGACGAGCTCTTGAACTTGAGCTGGCAGGCGTCGCAGGCGTACGGCCGCTCGCCCGTGTGGACCCTCCGGTGCAGCTGCGCCTCGCTCAGCGTCAGGAAGGACTTCTCGCAGTGGCCGCACGGGAACGGCCTCTCGCCTGCGGGGGGAGGAAGTGATGTCATGCTAGAGCGTCGGACGTGAGACGATCCAGCCAATCATAAAGCAGCAGCAGCAGCTTCGTACCTGTGTGGATGAGGTTGTGGCGCGTCAGCGCGTAGGGCTTGGTGAAGCCCTTCCCGCAGTACGTGCACGGGTACGGGCGCGCGCCCGTGTGCGACACGATGTGCTCCTGCTGGGACTTCTTGCTCTTGAAGCGCTTGTGGCACTGCGGGCAAGAGAAGGGCTTGTCGTCCACGTGCGAGCGGTGGTGCTTGAGGAGCTCGCCCTGCGACAGGAAGCCCTTGCCGCACTGCGAGCACAGGAAGGGCTTCTCCCCCGTGTGCATCCTCTCGTGCCGCGCCCGCACCGACACCAGCGTGAACCTCTTGGGGCAGTGCGCGCACTGGAACGGCCGCTCGCCCGTGTGCACGCGCAGGTGCTTGGCCAGCATGAAGCGCAGCGAGAAGCGCCGGCCGCACTGGGCGCACTGGTGCGGCCGCTCGCCCGTGTGCGTGGCCAGGTGGCGCTTCACGTCCGACCGGCGCGTGTACGTCTTCTCGCAGTGCGGGCACTTGAACTGGTGCTTGACCTGGTGGCTCTGCCGGTGCTGCGAGCGCGCCAGCAGCGAGTCGAAGCCCTCGCCGCACTGCTGGCACACGTAGCGCTTGGCGCTGACGTGGGACCTCCGGTGCTCCAGCAGCTCGGCCGGCGTGGCGAAGCTCCGGCTGCAGATGGAGCAGATCTGCGGCAGCTCGCTCTCCCGCGCGTGGCTCGTCTTGTGGTGGACGGTGAGCGCCCGCAGGTTGGCGAAGGAGCCGCGGCAGAGCGGGCAGGAGAAGGAGACGTCGGCGCCGCGGTGCTTGGCCTCGTGCTTGGCCAGGTCCCACGAGTGCTGGAAGGTGCGCTCGCAGCGCGAGCAGTGGAACGGCCGCTCGCCCGTGTGGGTCAGCTGGTGGCGCCGGACGTCCGACGTGCGGGTGAACGTCTTCCCGCAGGTCTCGCAGGTGAGGCCTTTCTGTCGGCCGCGCGGCGCCGGCGCGGCTCCGCCCCCGTCCTCGGGCCGCTCCGCGTCGCTCGGCTCGCCGTTCCCTCGGGGGAACAGCTTGATGGAGGTGAAGATTTCGTCGGTGCTGGACGGCGCCGGCGTGAACGCGGCTCCCGAGCGAGTCCGGTAGGCCTCGGTGTGGACGCTCTGCATATGGAAGTGAGGCGGGCTGTCGGCGTCCGAGTGGTGGAAGGGACACCGCGAGCAGGTGAAGATGATGGACGTCATGTCGTCCGGCTCACCTGCAAGGATCAGGAGGATGTTTAGCTCCACTCGGCTGGTTTTAAAGAAAAAACGTTGTTTTTCTCGTCACCTTTCTCACTTCCTTTGACGGCGATGACGGACGGCGCCGTTGAAACATCAGCTTTGCTCCTGTCGCGAAGAAAAACACATTAACTGAGAAGCAGATCATGAACAGAGATGGAGTCTGTCCTGCAGACACGATCACTTAAAACAGGTGCGTTTGTTTTCGTACCATCGTACGTACACTTACTGCTCTCTGACGGGTTCGTTCGCCGTCTTCTTCACTTCCTGCCAGCTCGGCGAGGGCTTCGTTTGGAGACGCGTGGATCTGCGTGTGACGGCCGAACAGTCGGGTCGCTGCTCCTCCGATGTTTCCCCGGTAACTTGGTTCGTCTCATGCAGTGAGAAAGACTCCGAGTCCTTCAGGCTGAAGTTGCTCTCTGCTCCTCCGCTCTGCTCGTCCTCCATCTTTTCTTCATCGTTTTCTCGCTCTGTCTGCGCGTTAGTTTCACGTACCGCGTCTCCCGACTCCATCTCGTCTCCTGGCGTCGCCTCCTCGCTCCTTTTCGTCAGCGTCTCGGCGCCCAGCTTCTCCTTCCTCAGCGCGAACGTCTTGGTCAGAGTCTCCAGCGCCTTGGCGACGCCCGCAGCCTCGCCCGTCTCCTCGCTCCTCCCGTCGGCCGGCTCCTCGCTGGCCGTGGTCACGGCCTCGATCTCCTCTTCGTAGAAGTCCGTCTGCACTTGAACCTCGGCCGAGTCGATCATCTCCGCCTCGGACGCTCGCACCTCCACCTCGGTGTACACGGCCACCACGCTGTACTGGTCGCCTCCGACCAGCGAGACGGGGTTCAGGATGTTGGCGTAGTTGTGGATCGTCTCCGGTGCGAGCGCCATGTTCGTCCTCTGCGAGGGGGGAATGGATAAAGCCGTCATGATGCAGCTGCCGATGGTGGACGAGGGACCATCTGGAGAGAGGAAGCGGGACAGGAAGTCCTTCACATCAACAGTGTGAACTGTGTTCGCGCAAATACATCGATCGTCGATGGTTTCTGATTCTTACACGTCATCTTCAGCAGCCCTGAGTTTCTGTAGTGCTCCAAAACTTCGCTCAGCTCCTCCGGCGACGACGTGACGCATTCCTCCAACACAGATGGAGCCGAGCCGAGCCAGGCCGCGGTCTGTAATCACAGGGGCGGGTTAAAGGGGGTGCGGGGTGCGGGGGGGGGGAGGTGAAGATGACACGGGGCAGGTAAAACACCCAGAAACAGCTGCTGCAGTGAGTACCTGTTTGAGGTCCGGCACCGGGAGCAGCTTTTCCAGCTTGGACAGCAGCTCCCATAACAACACGTGCAGAGCTGCATCGTACTGGGGACCGTACTCAACCGGGAACACTTCCTGGAAGAGAAGAAGAAACATGTTGAAACCCTGCTGGAAAAAAGCTTCCTTCGAAACAAGAATAGTTCGTCTCACCTGGAAGAAATACGCCCTCTCGATTGGATCCTTGAGTAAACTCTGAATAAGTGCACTGAAGGTGGACTCAGTGGTTCGCACCTCTGCGTCCCTGTACTGCCAGAGAACCATCACAGTCATTAAAAGAGGTCCTACTAACTGTGGTTTCACACGTTTTCTCTGCTGTGCTTACGTCTGTGTGTGCAGAGGACACAGGAAGTCTGTCCAGGTGGTTCTGGATCAGCTGACAATCCACGGAGCCTCGCGCTGACCCTCTGCAGAGCTCCAATATCAGCTGAAACATCCACTCAGTGAGTGACTGTGAAATCACAATATGCAAGTGTGTGTGTGTGAGTGTGTGTGACCCTCACACGAGCTCTGAGGCCCAGGATGAGCTGCGCCCGCTGCCTGTGGTTGATCAGACCCGGGACGGCGTCGGTCACCATGACCACGAAGTCCTGCAGCTTCCCGTAGTTCATCACGTCCTTCTGCTTGGCCAGCTGCCACATGGCGGCCGACAGGAGCTGCAGGGGAGGCACCAGGAGGCGAAGGGACGGCAGAGGCGGGCCGGGCTCTGAAACACACAGGAGGTGATGAGGAGGAGGAGGGAGGAAGGAGAGAGGGAGGGAGGAGAACGACCTCTAGAGGGCACACCTGCGCTCTGAACTCAGGGAGGATTTACAGGATCACTCATCAACACTCAGTTCATTCAATTTTAAAGAGAGACAAAAACACTTCCGGATCGTAAACACATCAGAGATAATAATTAGTAAATAGACACGTATGGAAAATATTTTTGTAGCTTGAATATGCTGAAAAATAAAGAAAACGAGCAATCAGGCTTTTGAACCCGTATAATTCCTGAACAAATTCTAACTGTATTGAGTTAAAGATAAAAGTACAGCATCTCTGTTTGAAATCATAGAGAGAATAGACTTCATTCAGCCATAAACCATTTAATTTCATAGGTTTTCGTTCAATCGGGCAGTCTTAGCAGCCTGTTGCGGTCGCGACTCCTTTAAATAGACGGGTCTCGCGCTCTGTGTGGCCATGGTAACGCCTTGGTTTTTGCGTCACGGCCGCAGCGGCCGTCAACGGACGCACCTCTAACTTTCTCCGGGGGCCGGAGGGGGTCCATCGGTGTGGGGGGACGCGGGCCGCGCTGCTGGAACCGAGCGGAGATTTATGTTGTTTCACTTGGAGGCTAAACATGCGCTGGAGCAACGCAATGCGTCGTTTCCTCAACTCCACCGCGGTGCGTCCGACTTTTCAAAATAAGAGTCCCACGGCTGATCCGTTAGGAGAGAAATGCTGCAACTCAACAGTACAAACTGAAACCAGTCACAGTTTTTACTTCCGTAAATCACAAGTATTACGATAACTTTTGACTTTATGATCTACAAACCGTCACCATTAAGATAAGACTGGAAAAATAAAAGCTCGAGCTCAGTGATCATTTTGCAGAAACTTGTTTTTCGTTACAGCAGAAAACAGTCCACATCGTATCGACCATCTGGAGCAGTGAATATAAAAACAATACTGATGTATGATCTTATTGCCTGAGATATCTCTTCAAAATAAAAGATATCTCGGGGCAAACGAGGACACTGCGTCTGTATTTTGTTTTGTTTTTTCTCCGGACAAGAATCAGAGGGAAAAAAAGAGGAGAACGCGTCTTCCGGCTTTTCCGACGTCATGACGTCAGAAAAAGTCACGCCGCGCGTGGTCACGTGAAAACGCTCCACAGTAAATATATCTCATTAATGTGTCAAATTTACGGGTTTTAACGTTGGACTCAGGTTGCAGGTCACCCGGAAGCGGCTCGGTGACCTGCAGGTGGACGTAAACATCCATCATGGACGAGGACGGGCTGCCGATCGTGGGCTCCGGCGTGGATCTGACCAAGGTTGGTGGTCCGGCGCGAGCTAATGAGCTAAAAGACGCAGAAACGGAGTCACAGCTGAGGGGATCAGACGGTCACTTCATACAGCCTCACATTTACTGCAGCGTTTGAGGTGAAACGTTACGACTTTGGTCTGTTTCACTGTGACATCAATCAGCAGCGACGCTTTCAATGGATAACCTGCTTTAAAAACGGCCCAACTGATCACAGCACATTTATACTCCATAAACAAGTAATGCACAATGTAACTACACGTTATCCTGCATTAATCTAATCATTGTAGCTAAGTTTGGTGACTTAGTCATTTAGATAAAGATGAGATTTTCTAGTCAACAAGTAGACCCAAGGAGCTGTCTTTTATTCTGAAGGCCACTGCCTCTGTGTGTTGGCAAGTGTGTGTGTTTCTGTCAGTTTGGCTTCAGATGTGTGTATGAAAGTTCTTCTTCCTGCTTTCACACCAATGAATGAACATAAAGGCCTCATTCTCAGACGAGCTGCTTTTTCTTCCTTTATTTGTGAGTTATTTTGGACGTTTCCTGTGTTGTAGCAGCTCAGGGAGGGAACGTGGGTGTTGCCTCATTTCACGTGGACCTCTTCCTGTGACTCACCCGTCCCGTCCCCCTTGCCCCCCCCCTCCCCTCGCCCTCTCCTCCAGGTTCCGGCCATCCAGCAGCGCAGAATCGTGGCCTACCTCAACCAGTTCGTGGTGCACACCGTGCGCTTCCTGAACCGCTTCTCCACTGTGTGCGAGGAGGTTTGTGTCCCTCGTTTTACTCACCTGCTCTCGTCTCTGCTCAGACTCCCTCTCTTGTGTCACATTTCACACTTGTGCTTCACAGAAGCTGTCCAACATCTCTCTCCGCATCCAGCAGATTGAAACCACACTGTGTATCCTGGAGGCAAAGGTGAACTGAAGCGTCCATATGAAGCTTTTCTGTCACCTTTCCGTGTTGCTTACTGAGCCGTGTTGTCTCTCCGAGCAGCTGTCCTCCATCCCCGGACTGGAGGACGTCACAATAGAAGGACTCAGTCAGCAGCCAGCGGCGCAGACCAACGGGCCACTTCCTGCCAGCCAGAGCCAATCGGATGGTCCCGCAGCAGGCCCGCTGCCTCCTCCAGAGGTAGAGCCACAGCACAGCGTGTTGTTCAGCCTCACTGAGCAGCAGGAACCAGAATAAAGAGAGGGTGAACTGTTGTGCTTCATCCTTCAGCCTGTTCAGAGTCCGCCCGAAGCTGCACCGACGGAAAAAGTGGAGGCGGCGGCGGTGGCAGAAAACGTCATGACGGTGGCGAAGGATCCTCGTTACGCTCGGTACCTGAAAATGGTGCAAGTGGTGAGTTGATGTTGTTGTTTTCTTTTGTTGGGAGGGAAAATAAGTTGAAGCAGGCGGTGCCTAAACGTCATGTCTGACCTCCTCAGGGCGTCCCAGTGATGGCCATCAGGAACAAGATGGTCTTGGAGGGTTTGGATCCCAACCTGCTCGAGTCAGTGTTTACTTGTGATTATTTATTATCCTCATTTGACTCAATTTATTGGTTGAACTCACGAATAATCCGTCTTTTTGTACACGTCAGCTCGCCTGATGCTCCCGTCCCAGACGGAAACGCGACGAGCACTGAGGACCGAGACGTGGCGGCGACCAGCTCCGACAGCGAATCATCTTTCAGTGACTGAAGCGTCCCGTCCCTCTAACGTCCACTCATCATCCCCGGTGCTTCTTTGAGCCTGCAGGGGGCGCCTGTGAAGCATCCGGGCTACGTCGGTGCCTCAAATCCAAGGCGAGCGATTGTAATTTCAGCGCAGAAGAGCTGAAATGTTTCTGCTTTTGGTCAGAAAGTGGCCTTCATTCTGATTGTTGAAGTGAAGAAGTGGCAGGAGCCCTCAAGGGGGCAGCAGTGAGTCAACTCTTCAACCAAATCCAAGCAATTCATGTCATAGTCTGATTGTTGTTACAGTATTTCTCACCTTTAGTCCTTCGAACCACCTGTGAGAGAGATTCCAACATTTAATCCGACAAAATTATCTCAGCCAATTGAAACACTAGCAGACACACCTGCTCTCCCTAACACACAAAAGGAGCCTTTCAAAATAAAAGCACTGGGCAGTTTTCCAGGTCTGCGTTCAACTCTTAAAATGTGTCTTCTTGTGTTTTCCTTTATTTTTAAGAGAAAAGATATTTTGAACTGTTGTTTTTTTGTCATTGCATCATTCTTAACATCTGTAACTAATACTAAGACTAATTTGAGTATCAGAACTTTAAATAAATTATTG
>JAUESF010000031.1:3622382-3634890 GCA_032274765.1 Malacoctenus tetranemus
TGCGGGCAGGAGGGGAGGTGGGGGTGGGGGGGTTGGGGGGGAGGTGGGGGGGGGGGCAGGGAGGAGCGCAGAAGGCAGCCCGTCCAAACATCTCGCCACCTTGTGTTTACGTGGAGGGCTGGCGTTGCTTCGCCGTCGCCGTGTCGTGTTTTTTGCGGAGCGATCCCGAACATTACACCGCCCGGCCTCGTCTCCCCCCTCCGCCCCCCCCCCCTCCCCCCACTCCTCCTCGTCTGCTTGTAAGGCGTCGCGATTTGACTTCACAAGAGGGGGGGGGGGCTTTTGGGTGCTAACTACCACCTTTTGAAACAGTGGTTTGTGGTGAAATTGTTGGTTTTGTTCCTTTTCGGATAAACGTGTGTTGTGCTGCCATACAGGCGGCCTCTGACTGCCACATACGTTTTCTTGGCAGCTGAGAAAACAGACAGAGAAGTCGCGTCTCAATGTAATATTTGGGAGACAGAGAAAGAATGTAAAAAAGTAGATCTTCTGCCTCTAATGTTTGTAAAAAAAACATGATAAAATCATTGGGATTCAAACCAACACGCTCAGATGGTTCATGGGAAGTTGAGTTGCGTTCCAATGGCCGCAGTTTCTAATTACCGACCGAAGCGTCTAATAATTTTTCGGAGGTGTTGAGATGAATGATCCGCGCGGCCCGCCGCTCGCCCTGGGGGACCCGCGCTCTCCCTCGACCCCTCAGACGAGAGAGGAGGCAATCGAAGTGAACACCAAACAAGCCCACCGAGTGGCGGCCAACTTCTCATTAGAGTGGCGGAGAGAGAGAGAGAGAGAGAGAAAAAAAGAAAGATCCTTGATTTGATTACTTCCACCCAGGGACACAATGCGGCTGAAGTGATGAGAAATCTTATTTGTTTCTCTGTGTGTGTGTGAGTGGGAGTGTGTGTGTGTATATGTGTGTGTCAGCGTGTGTACGTTTAGTCTCGGGCATGAGCTGATGATGACCGAGGCCACTCGAGTTGAGTGGACTCAGCAGATTATTTTTGTGTGTGCGTGAAAGTGAATATATTCTAAAAGGCCTGAAGTGTGTGTTTGTTGTGTCTGTGATCACACGCACGCACACACACACGGAGGCTGAGTCAGCATCCCAGTGTGTCTACATCTCCAACCCTGGACACTTTAATGGTTTCAGCACCATTGTCGGTGTAAACCAGCTGGTTTGTGGCGTTCAAGATCCAAACGAACATCTCATTTAAACTTTTTCTTTTACTTCGGTAAGTTGCACTGATTTATTTAACACGAACATGAAACAAAGCATGCTGGGAAGCGCAAACATGTCGCTTTTCCTTGTCTTCTTTCATCCATTCAACCGTTTCTGTTCTGAGAGTTTCTGTTCTTCTTCATCGATTCGAGGGCGGGACTTTGATATCTCCTCGCTCTGTGTCGGCCGCGGGTCAGCGCCCCCCCCCTCCCCTCCCTCCTCCCCCGCCCTGGTTTGTCGACGAGACTCAAATCGCGGCGCCCAGGACCTTCCTGCGTGACACTGCATGTTCAGAAGCGGCAAAGCGGGGAGCGCTTTAATGAACTGGATCTGTCAGTCAGCGGTGAACGGCAGCGGGAGTGACATCAGTACTGGCACTATAAGGAAGGAGCCGGCGGCTACAGCTGATGTTTGGGCCTACAGGAATGTTTTAGCACCCACACACACCCACAGCGAGCGCAGACACACAAACACACACACACACAGACACACACACTCAAAGTAGAACAAGTGCGCGCAACTGTAAGGGAAACAAAAGCAGAAAGTCAAAGTTGAGACACACACACACACAGTTGTCTTTTGAACACCAACATGTCTTACACCTGGGATTATGTAGATGTCTGAGATCAAATGTTGTCCACCAGACCCCCCCTCCCACCCCACCACCCTCCCACCATCACCACCACCACCTCCCCTCCCCATCCTACCTCTGTTATCTCTAATGTGGTGAATAATCCTCTTGTGGAATTAATCTCCTTTAAATAGCATTTGTTACCATGCTGAGATAGAATTAGGGCCCATGTTCCACTTCGGGGTTCTGATACACGCGCGTGTCTTCCCCTCCTTCAGTATGTATTTATGCGAGTCCGAGTGTGTGTGTGTGTGTGTGGGGGGGCGTCGAAGGAGTGAGTATAGCAGAAATGCATGAATGAGGGTTCGGAATGAGTAAAGTGCAGTTTTAAGGTGAGCATCTTCTGCCATTACATCTGGTGGATAACCTTTGTTGTGGATGAGTTCGTTGATTGGTTCACGGGACTAAACAGACCAGAGGAGAAGGGTTCTGGTCTGTCCTGGGGGAGGCGGGTCGGGACAGTGACCCCTCGTAAAAAAAGACACCTCCCAGGGAACCAAGTTTCACCCGGGGTCACGTGATCACATGAGGACATCCACGCGGCACAACTGGCGGGCCAGTGCGCTCGGACGTCTCGGAGCCCGGAGACACAATTGGAGGGCGACGACAGGCCCAACATGTCTCTTTGTCACCGTCTGTCTCGCAGACGGAGGTGAGAGGCGAGAGAGACTGGGAGAAAGAGAGAGAGAGGGAGAGAGAGAGAGGGAGAGATGTGAAGAAGGAGGGCTGTAATTTAGCCGGCTGACAGAGGAAGTGAGATCTCTCGGGGGTGTGTCAGTGTGACAGTCTAAATGAATAGAGACATCAGCCAGTGTGTGCGTTTGTGTGGACATAAGGAGGAGGAGGAGGGGGGGGTGATCTCAGCACGGTGTGTTTTACTCACCCTGTCAAGCCCAAGACAGCCTTAAGTGTTTTTTTTTATCAGCACTCCTCCTCTTTCTTTCTCCTCAGCAGGGAAAAGTGTGTGCGTGCGCGTGTGTGTGTCAACATTCAACAGGTAGGATCACAGCATCCTCATCGTCCCTCCTCTCAGCCTGGTGCTTTCAGGTGCCGTCTGAGACGTACGGACGCTTCAAGAACCCAGCAGCGTCGAGTCGAGTTTTTGTGGTCACTCTCCCGGTCATGTTTTTGCTGCGGCCTTTGTGGTCTCCTAATAAAGCGGAAGTCGCGAACGACGCCGCGGCCGAGCGACAACGGTGCGCAGAGTCACCAGAGAGTGGAGCTGCGCTGCTGTGAGTGACCGCAGGCGTTTAGTGCACACATTAAAGTATACATCGGTATGTTTCAAGGTCTGGTTGACTTTTTTTGAGCAAAAAACCCCCAAAAAACAACCAAACTTTCTTCCTCTGAATGAAAAAATAAAGTTTGTTCTTGTAATTCCATAATGAGAAACTGCAGGTTTGAGGTCACCCGGCGGTTAGTTCGTGGAGTTTGTTCTCAAGAAAATTTGGGCAAAACAAAATTTCGACTGGACAGCTTTGCTTTTTAAGAGGCATCTGTGTCTGCACTGGACCTTTCCACTTCCACTTAACCTAGAGCTGAATATGTGCAGTGTTGTTTTGCTTCCCCCCCTCCCCACACACACACACACACCATAATATATGCATGCAACTCTCACTGATTGGGTCAAAAGGGCAAATCTGCAATGGATCCCGGCCTCCACAAATCCATAGTTCATGCTCTGTGGTCCATACCGCTCTCACTGAACCCTACAGTGTGTGCCTGAGTGTGCGCGCGCGCGCGCGTGTGCCAGCCCACTGTTTTCAAAGACGGACTCAAATACAAAGAGTAAAGTCTAGCAAGTACAAACAAGTGCTTCCCACCCCTGACCTCCTCACACAGTGACCGTCTCGGCCGTATCAAAGGCGGAGCGCTGCCGGAGCGCCGGCTCCGGGACGCGGATCGATCGCGACGCGCTCCAGAACCACGCGCCACGGGGAGGGGGGCGCGCGGGTAGAGGGGGGGGCTTTCGTCCCGTCCTCTGTTTATGTGGTGCGTCGCAGTTGAATGGAAACAGACTGTCTTGAGTACGACGACAAGTTTGACCTGTAAAGACTCTCCCGTTGTGTTTTTTGAGAGTTTTCGAGAGTTTTCGTCGCCCGCACCAAGACGTTGCGTCACGCTCCGGGATCTGCGTGCGTCGAATGACCTCTTCAAGCCAAAGTCGCTCCAAATGTGACTTTTTCCTCGGCTAAATTTATGCTTCTGAGAAGTTGCGCGAACTACATTTTCATGCCTAATCATCAATTCCTTCCTCTTGTCGTGGTGACATGCCGCCCCCCTCCCTTGCCCCCCCGCCCCTCTTTCGTCTGCTTCCCTTTTTTCTTCTCAAAAGAGGCTCCTCGCTCTGAACGTCGTTTATTTTAGGAAGGCCGAGCAGAAAGCTGAGGCCAGTTGGTAATTTTAGCGCCTGGTTCGACATTGTTCTCATAAATGACCAATCATGACAGACCTTTTTTTTTGTTGTTCTTCTTTTTTCTTCAACCGATAATTCAAAACCACAGAATCCACTCGACGGCATTCTCGGACGTCGGCAGCTCCTCCGACTAGAAAGGGAGAGTGGATGGAGAGAGAATTCCCGTCCTCATGCCTCACCCTTCTTCGAGCCTCACTTTAGAGACCCCCCTCCCTCCCTCCCTCCCTCCCCTGCCTCCCCTCCATCCACCACCACTCTTCAGAGTGCTTTTCACACAAGGGCTCCAACGACACACATATCTGACTTGACGGTCTAATCCGGAGATTTTCCGCCGCTCACGTCGCAGATAAAAGTGCATTGAAACCGTTGAACGATGCCGAACATGTGACCGAGGAAAACCCGAAGAAAACTGCATCCGTTGTGAGTCTTCGTCACGCAGCCGGCGTTTTTTTTTGTTTGTTTGTTTGGTCTGGACAGCGAGACCCTTTCAGGAGGGGGGGTTTGTTTCACTGGACTCACTGCTCACGTGCTTTGTCATGGAACCATTCGCGCGCTGATGTCGGTTGTTCTTCGGTTGTGATTCGCGAGAAGGGCCAAAGTAATAACCGAGATGTCAGTGAAGATTAGACACAATCCAGAACTTCTTATTTATGTATTCAATTGTAACGAGCGCTCCAGCTTGGCGACGCGACTTAATGTGCACGTTTCCAAGCCGAGTTCAACGCTCTGAAAAGCGTCGCTACTTTAAAAAAAAAAAAGAAAAGGTGCCCGACTCATTAGCTCGTGCTACTTCCAGACATGCTCTCCTGTCTTCGAGGGGGCCCCCCGTACAAAAACCAGCGACGGCGTCGCTTCACTTCTGGTGTGGGAGGACGACTTCAAACCCGGCTCTTTTCACTCACATTCCTGCCTTTTCTTCTCGCCGCCGCACAGAGGCCACGCCGCCTCCCGCATCAATACCGAAGGTTGGCCACCTAATAAGAGTCACGAGGAGGCTTTGTGCTTACGATTCGCGAAAGCGACAATTGTCCGGGCCCGAGGAACTTTTTCTCCCCCCCCCTCTCCGCTGACCTCCTTGGCAAGTTTTTTTTGCGATACTTCTAACGAGACACGCGGTTGTTGGAATGCTGAATGGCTGTTTGGTTCTGAGATAAAGCCGCGCACTGAGGTCACTTCTGACATACTTCAGTTGGAGTTGATGGCACAATGGCAAATCACCGAGCGTCTCTGAACACATTATTCACTTCTCTTGATGTCCTCAAATCACGATCATAAAAACACACGAAAGGCAACGCGTCCTTGGCTGCTACGAGTGCTTTATGTTACAGTGAAAGCGGCGAGGTGTCGCGCTCCCTTTTATGTCCGCGAAGCTTCTGGCGCGGTCGTGACAAAACGCGCACGTGAAGACCGAGTTAGTCAAAAACTGCAGAGGAAACAGGGGATTCGCATCGGACCTGTTCGGTCCACTTCAGATGGACCGAGATTTGCTAAAAGGAGGAAAGCGCGTCAGCACTTTGGTTTGGACCCGACATGCAAACTTTTTCCACAAACAAGCCCTGATCTGCTTTTATTGACAGTGTGAATGGAAACTGGACTATTCAAGCCCAAGTGAACCAAAGACACCTTCTGCTTGGGATGTTTTTTTTTGCAGGTCCAAGTGCTGCATATTTTAGCTTCTGGATTTCTAAAAAATATTTTTTAGTGAGCAAAAGGTATCAAGGACACTTGAAATATTTGTCATTTCATCTTATCAAATATGTCTTTTTTTTTTTTCAAAATAAAACTGAATATCATGAAAAACTGTTTTTGGGAAGTTTTGCTAAATTTCAATACTCTTTTTTAAAGAAATTCAGGGCCAATGAAATTAGTTTTGAGGCCATTGTCTGATAAACCGATACTTTTCTGACCTCAGGGGCTGATTGCCGATTCTAATATTTGCACATATTTCACTTCAGAACAAAAAAAAACCCTTAAAAAGAGCGGTTTTGTTTAAAATCAATACCACTGTGCTTATTTGAAAGCGGTAATTGACCACCGCACATGACCCGTCAATTATGTTCATTTTTTTTCCCGGGTTTTCTTATCAGGGTGAAAAAGAAGATGTTTTCATTCTGGGTCGTGTTTTGCATTAAAGTGTCAGACTGGCTTATTGAACCTAAGCTGTGGGTCAAATCCGCAACCCATCACATTTGGGCAACACTTTGATCAGTTCTGAGGTCAGACTGAACAATGGGACTGGCCTACAAACTCTGACCGCGCGGCCAGAACCCCGGAAAAATAAACATTTCGTGTGTGTTCGCTTATCAGGAAAACTCTCCTTTTATTCCTCTTTTTTTGTCTTTCAAGTTTTGTTAAGTCAATTTGCGAATAATTGAAGGCAAATATAATCTTAAGCCTCGGCAGTAATCCCAAAGTTACACATCTCAAAGCTGGAAAAAGTGACACTGCCTCGTGCACAGAAGAAAAAAGGCCGTGGAATGATGCAACAGTTTGCTGCGGGACATCGGTTCATTCACCCAGCTCGTTCCCATTAGCCGGATGACGCAGACGGTTGGGATGAATCAGCCCGGTCGGCAGACAGATCTGATCCCAGACTAGTTATCAACCCTCCTACATGTGGTGCACATGAGCCTATCTGACGGAGGCCGATCCCAGGTCTGGGCCGGGGAGAGGTTGGAGTGCTCCTAAACAGGAAGTGGAGTGAGATCAAACGCACCAATCAGATTGCGGTGCGGAGAGACTAAACATCATCACCCCACAGGAAGGAAGCCGCTATGTCTGAATTACACTATGACTGCGCGTCTGTGTGTGTGTGAGAGAGTGTGTGTTTGTGTGTATGCGTGTGTGTTTGTGTGCGCCTAATTTACACAGACCAGCGTTTACATCCTACAGCCAAATATTTACCTGTGTGCAACTGCCACCCTTTCACAAAGAGCTATGATTAGGCAGACGTGACTGTGTGTACGTGTGTTTGTCTGATGGCCTACAGGTTGAGGATGAATAAATGCGAGTGTGTGTGTGTGTTTCTGTAGTGTAGCGTGTATGCATGTATATGTCTGTGTGGGCACATGTGTAATGGCAGGACTGGCGGTCCTGCTGGGACCACCTTGGTGAACAATGGCTCTTTTATTCCAGCAGAACATTTGACTGGACCCCGAGTCTCAAGAGTCTCTCACACACACACACACGCACACACACACACACACACACACACACACACACACACACAGAGCTAAAGAGGAAACACACAAACGCATACTCATTCATTCGCGAAATCCTCGGGGGTATCCAGTGAGGGGTCAGTTTTCACTTCTCGTGTGTGTGTGTGTGTGTGTGTGTGTGTGTGTGTGTGTGTGTGTGTGTTTGTGTGTGTGTGTGTGTGTGTCACTCTGGGTATAGTTAGTCAGGTAATTTGGCCCACAGCTTCAGACAGCGTGGAATGTGGTGGCGGTGGTTGGTTACACTCCTGGTTTGGGGGGGATGAAGGGGGGGGGCAAGGAAACCCAACCAAGGGAGACCTCTGTGGTAATCTCATTCAACCCCTTGTAAGCCTCATCTGGTTCATATCATGCCATGCCAACATAATGGACCGATACTTTACACTACTTAGCATTCGACACATTTTAGCCACAGCGTCGGGTTCAGCTTCTCCCCCCTCCAGCGGGGCCGTTTCGGGACTGACGTGACCGCGTCGCGCAGCGTCAGACAGCAGATCTGTTGGCTGCACATCCATAATGCCGGCCTCCCGCTCCCGCCACGTCCCAGAGGTGCTCTATAGGTTTAAGGTCCACTGACCGTGGAGGCCCTTTTGAGTACAGCAAAGCCATTGTCACGCACAAGCTTCACATGACTGGTGCCATCGGAAGATCTATAATGGGACGGACATGGCTGGAAACAAGCAGCCTGTGGCGTTTGAACAATGAGGAAGTCTTATGGGACTTCTGCTTCCTCCTTCTGAACATAAACTCACTAGTTATGACTTCATATTTTGATGTCTAATTCTATATTTTTACTTCTACTTCTAAGACTGTCACCGTCTTTCACTTTCTCCCCGATTTAAACAGGAAATTACCTCAACTCAATCACTGTTTCCATACCAACGGGGGCAATTGGTGAGATGACCACAGAGTAATCGTAGCATTCCTGATTTTTCTCACATTTGTGATGAACAGTGATAAAAAACGCACATTCCTGACAGCTAATCAGCACAGATAGATGTATTCTGTTGTTATTCAAGGCTACTCTCTTCCTTGTTAACCTTGTGTTCCTCATATTTTGCCATCAATGTTATGAGGCCTCACAACAAATACAGACGATTCAGAATAAACTACATATATCTCTCTTTTTTTTTGCAGCAGCAAGCACATTGGAAGGAATCAGGTCCATGATTCTTTGTGCTTACGACTGCAGGTATTGTGTATCGAGTGTTAAGCGGCTCCCAAACAGGGGTGACCTACAGTCAGGATGGTCCTTGAACACCTCTCGAGTTCACGCCGACAGCTGCTGCTCTGTTAAACGCGCCGCAATGACACCGAAACGCCACGGAAACCGTTCGAAACGGTGTCCCGCGAATGTCGGGACTCGACAACTTCAGGAGGTCGATGTCTTTAATTTCTTATCAGTATTTCGACCCGTTCGAGCCACAAATGTTGTTTTTTTTCCCCCAAATACAAGTGATCGGACAAATTTGTCCCTAATGACCATCCGTTTCTCCGGTGCGGCCGGTCGGACCTGTGCGCCGTGTGGATCCCTGTGTGCCGCCTCCAGCAGATAATGACTATAGGTTTGCCATCTGCAACTGTCCCAATCCCTCTTCTTGATTGCATCGAGCCCCAAATGACCAGATGTTTCATCACTATTATGGCATTAGAGCTGAGCTCAATAGGCAGATGTGTGTGTGTGTGTGTGTGTGTCTCTCTCTCTCTTGACTGATTGTTGTCGTGATAGAGTGTAGTCTGATTACCTCCGCTGATTAGGCCAATGGGTCGCTAATCCCCCCCACAGCCGCTACAGAGCCGGCGTGTCAGGCCCCGCTGTGCACCTCTGAGAACGGGAGCAGGTTATACAACACACACACACACACACACTTACACACACAATGACAGCAACACACACAGCTGTGTTTTCACCCTACCTATGTCTGATATGTCTTATTCTATGTCTTATTTACTCTCAGCTTCACTCCTACTTTAGTCTTTAATGACTGTCCTGATGGGGCCTTGAGATTCGTCGTCATGCATTATCTCCTGTATTGTTTGCTTCAACAGATTCAGGTCTGCCAAAAAATGACACACAAGCACACTGATACATAGGATTCACACACGTACACACAATTCAACACAACTTGTACATGATGAAAAAAAAGAGGTGATTGTGCAAGCCAAAGAACACAGGTAAACATGCTCAACTGTGTTTATCACGCACACGCACACGCACACGCACACGCACACACACACACACACACACACACACGGCTCCGATGTCAGGCTTTATAACGTGTGTTTGGCCGTTCATCCCAAATGTCATGTTTATCTGATCCGTATTAAAGACCCTGCGACAATGGAACAGATGGGGCTGCCTTTTGTCCCGCAAGTGCTCCTAGGACACGCGCACCCACGTGCACGCATGCTCGCAAAACCGCACACACTCACAAGCCACACACACAAACACACATGCATACATCCATCCATGGAGGCATACATATCCACGTCCTCTCCCTCTCCCTCTCCCTCCTCTCCCTCTATGGGCCATGTGAGCAGGGCTGAGGTTGTGTGATTGTGTTTAGCCAAGCAGAGTGATTGTGCTCTACAGGGGAGCCAGCCTGCTCTCAACACGCCAGACGGACAAACACAACACGCAGCACACAGAGCCGCCGCAACTTCTGCACCGTGTTTTCACACACACAAAAAAAAAAAAGAAGCGCTCGCTGGTTCCTCGCCGCCCTTGCGTCTGGGCTGAGGTCAGACGTGTTTACGTGCTATTTAAAAACCGGGGTGTCTTCGACGCAGCTGCTTCTTGCCACTTGATTGACTTGTGTCGGGAGTTTAGACTGACAGTTGTTTGTGTTTTGCCAGACGTGCTTCGGCTGGAGCTGGACGAGGACTGATCACGTGAAGGCACCTGAGTTTTAACTGAAGTGTCCTCGAGCAAGGCAGTGAACCCTAACAATGAAAGTGACGGATTAGATGCTGAACTTTGGTGGACGAGGGGCTCGAACCAGATCGGCTGAGTCGATCTAATGACCTTTGATCGTCGGTCAAAGACATTTCAGAGGGACGACGATGGTGTGTGAGTTCAATGCTGTGTGCAGTTTGCGTGTGCGCGCTCGCTCGCTGCTGTGTGCCTCCGAGTGGCCATTGTGCGGCTCCAGCGCAGGAGAGAGAGAGGGGTGGGTGGGTGGGGGGACGGGGACGGGGACCAGCTCGCCGCACAACCAGCCACCAGTCCAACTCGGCGGCTCCACCAGCAGCCAGCCAGCCCCACTCGGCATGCACCTGGCGTCCCCTCACACACCACCACCATTATTAATTGCTAATACATATTTATGTGGCACAAATTTGCCATTTGTTTATGCATAAAATTATCAATAGCGCGGGGGCGCTTAGCCAGAGAAAACGGTGACCTTTTTAAAGAGTAATAAATGGAACTGTATGTGTGTGCGCGCACGCGAGTGTACGCGGCGCCGTACGTTCGTGTGTGTCGGTCTAATGGCTGATGTTTAAGAGGGAGGTGTCGGTTTGGAACAAGGGGGAGGAGGAGGAGGAGGAGGAGGAGGGGGGGGGCGCTTTTTTTTTTTTTTTTTGGGCTGGATGTGGCAGAAAGGCTGCCGGGGGCCTGCCAAGAGGAGATCTCACTGATCTGGATGTTTACCCACAGTTTGGCTTTTTTTTTTTTTTTGTTGTCGCTGCACAGGCAGCGGAGCAGTCTTTGTCCTCCGCTTCATTTAGCCGCGTCCCCGTCGTCGCCGGCTGCGAGCGCGGCGATAAAAATTGTTCGAGCGCGCTTTTCGGTTCTCGGACATCTTGCGAGAGTTCAAAAAAAAAAAAGTGGCGGGGAAGTCGAACTACCTCCTTGTCAGGAAACGGTGGTGGGGGGGTGGGGCTGCTGGTTCTCTGTGATGTCCTCGCCAAATTCGTAACAGTCGATAAGAGCGTTTATTGTATCGTCATCGTTGATGGCGGGGAACTTCCAGGTTGTTTTCCAGGCTAAACTAACAGCTTCCACACGCCGTCACGGCGTCCACGTGGAACACGGCGCAGGTGAAACTCCTCACAATCGATTGCATTTCCCAAATATCTGCGAGTGTTCTCGAGTGCCGCCGATAAAAAGCAAACAAAGCCGCCTGCAAGAGAGGGAGAACAAAAAAAGTGCCGCGCTCGCGCCGCAAAGTCACGTTTTAATGAATAAATTCAATTTTGCTGCAGAACAAATGAAGCGCTGTCTATTGTTCTCGCCCACAATTAAGGGAAACAATGAAAACAAGCAACAACAACAAAACAGGAAAAAAAAAACGGGAACATTAACGGGAGTAATTTCCAAATTTGGAGGACAAGGACGAGTGTTTTACGGCTTTTGGAGAAAAGGGGAGCGCTGCTGTTAAATTGCGTTTCCCCGAGGGAGGAGGTATTTTTTTGGGTTTTGCACACTTTGCACGAACGATATGAGAAAATAGGAAAGAATTAAACAGTGTGTTCAGTTCAAATTGCTGGGTGACTGACCCACATTTGCATTTTTGTGTTACTTTACTTTAAATGTACAGTTCGATCACTCAGTACTTTTTTAAACCTTCTTTTCTGACTCATGGGTGCGTGCGCGCGCACGTGTGCGCACATACGTGTTGTTGCCAACCCCGGCTCCGCCTCTGAATGCTGCGAAACCTCTCTCTGTTTCCCTTCAGCAGGGCTGGCCGTCTCTCTGATGGGTATTCCCTCCGCAGCAGAGCCACCTCTCTGGAGACACTTGTAGGTCAGCCTCTATTTTCACGCCACACAATCGCACGTGCACACGCAGGCGTGACACATGGACACGTGCGCACACACACACACACACACACACGCGCACAGATCTACTGTATCCAAGCACAGAAGCGAGACACCGAGTCTGCTCTCAATAAGGCAAAATGACCTCACATCTGACGGGATGCTGCGACAGTTGCTTTGTAAAGCATGAACACACACACACACACACACACACACACACACACACACACACACACACACACACACACACACACACACAC
>JAUESF010000031.1:3635028-3645468 GCA_032274765.1 Malacoctenus tetranemus
CACACACACACACACACACACACACACACACACACACACACACACACACACACACACACACACACACACACTTATTCTCCTCTCTCTCTGCGCTCTCTTGCTCTCGGTAACCCAGCTTTCATGCGGCCTTCATGAGGTCACACGCGGGGCTCAAGTCAGTTTCCATGACTACACAGTCAGCATCCAGCCAATCGGCATTTTCAGCTGGCCTCCAAGGGGCCAGTGGGCAGCCAGCAAGCATCATATCTGTACATCTGACACAAGGGTGAGAGGGGAGGAGTGTGTGGTCTGTGGAGTGCATGTGTGTGTGTGTGTTTGTGTGTGTGGGGAGGGTCGTCTATGAATAAGCGTGATTAGTTCAGGGACCTTGCGTCTCGTGAGACTCTGCCAACCTGTTGTTTAAAGTTCCACTATGCAAGCGTTGATATTAAATAACACACTGATCACATCTTTGTGCATGAGTACAGAAATAATAGCAAAATCAGTTAAATTGTGGTATTTAAAAAAACAGCTGTGCATTTGATCAGCGTTGATGATAAAATAACAGAGCGACAATAGAAAGAGGAAGCTTCACACTGGCTCCTCATCGCTTATAAACACCGTGCGCTAAACAATAGGTTGCTGAGCAGCATGTGTCAGGAAATTCTCCTTATTTTAAGACATAAGAATCATAAAACCAGCACGAGAAGCTCCACGGGAACAGAAACTAACCACCTAAGTAGGAGGATGCATGAATAAAAAACAAAAAGGGCATCAAAAAAAAACTTTGGCTGCTAAAACAAACAGCTCCTCCTCCAACCGCTTCATTATCTCCTGCCCTCTTCTGCTTTTCGGACCTATTATTCTTTTGCGTCTCGTCAACGCCGCCGCACCGTTTTTCCCGGCAGAGTTCACACATGCGGGCGGGGACGGCGCCCGAGTGTGAGGCCCCGCGGAACCGTTTCACACGCTGCAGGAACCCCGAAGTGAAAATAAAAAAAAAGGAGGCAAATGCTCTTTTTTTAGAGGCCGTTAATTCAAAATGTTTCGAAAACTTTCGAAGCAAAGTGTCAAGTCAACTTCCTATTTTGTCTTTTGTTTGTGTTTGTTTGCCTCCCATTAACTCCAGAACCCTCCAATCCTTTTCTCTCATTCTCTACTTTTATTTTGCGAACTTTTCACAGCTCCACCTTTATTGAAACACACTTATTAGATTTCGGTTGCACCAAGTCAGAGTTCAATGTTGACGCGACCTCACAGCGCCCCGCTAATGTGACTTTTTTTTTTCAATTTCAATTAAAGGAAAATCCATTTTTTTGTGGATGCCTTCATACAACACCGTGAAGTACCTCAGAAAAGCCTTGAGAGGCTGTTTTATTTCATTTATTAATCTTTTTTAATCAGCCATCACTTGGACTTCATCATTAACTCTTTAGATTCTCGAGGCCAAAAGTCGAGGACGCTGATCCTCTGGCACAAATATTCAGCTTTGCCATGAAAGAAGACGCGTATTTCTCCGTTATGCTTCTTTATTTTAAGTTACTTTGTTGGTCGTCATGGGGAAAAATAAAAATCACTTTTCCTGCGCTGCCCAGACTGTAGGAGCTGTGGACTGCATCAGCACAGGGAGCAGTGATGGGGTGTGTGTGGGGGGAGGGGGCTGGGGGCTTCAGGTAAACTGCCCGGCACAGAGGTCCTCAGAGGGTACAGATTGTTTGTTTGGGTAATGAAGGCCGAGGGACAGGAGTAGGGGAGGTGGGAGGTGGGGGGTGGGGGGGGAGGATTGGAAAATGACAGCTGAGACAAAAGAGACATATGGAGCTTTAACTCCTCGAACACCAAACGCACTCCGTGTGTCCGGGCCGAAAATGCCCCCGTGGTCAAATTGCGAGCGTCCCTCTCTCTCTCTCTCTCTCTCTCTCTCTCTCTCTCTCTCTCTCTCTCTCTCTCTCTCTCTCTCGGACGGACAGACAGCGAGGTGTGAGCTGGGTCAGTCCAGTTTTGGACATATGGCCCCCCCCCTCGCCGGCCCGGGGAGTCACAAGTGAGGGACCGAGAGGACGGAATAGGAAATGAAAGACCAACATGCCATCTGGACCCGGGACAAAGAGCTTGGGATAGTTTTGAGCAGTGTGTGTGTG
Source organism: Malacoctenus tetranemus (assembly GCA_032274765.1). Lineage (NCBI taxonomy): Eukaryota > Metazoa > Chordata > Actinopteri > Blenniiformes > Labrisomidae > Malacoctenus > Malacoctenus tetranemus. The sequence continues at coordinate 3,637,149 of JAUESF010000031.1, forward strand.
TGTGTGCATATGTGTGCGTGTGTGTGTGTGTGCGTGATGGAGCGAGAGAGGACAAGTATATCCCAGTAACAATGCCAGGCCATTTGAGAGCACTGACCTCACTGGCTGGTCCACTGAGACAGACATGGACGTCCAAACACACATACAATCGGTGAAGCCAGCGAATGTCACCACACACAAAAAACAAACAACAACAAACTTCCTTCAAATGAGGACCACACAAACTTCTCCCGAAACAACGCACACACAAATTTGTGCAAACTTGTGCAAGCATGTGTGTGGGCACACGCACACACGCACACACAAACAACCACATTTGACTAAAGCAGACTCGATGTCACTGCTGTGTCTTCATCTGCCAGAGCGGTCATCCAGAAAGCCCTGTCCTCGAATCAGAGTGTGTGTGTGTGCATGTGCGTGCGTGTGTGTGTGTGTGCCTCTTTCTGTCAGATACCGCTGGAGTGGCATGCTTCACAGGACATTATATTGTCTGACATATGGGTTGTGTTCCTCTGCTCTGTCCAGGAAACAAGGCCAAGCGGGCAGCCTCCGAATGGAGCCCTTGGGTTCCATCCAGTTTCCATCAAGTCCAGTCGTCTTTAATGTTAGCCGAGTGAAACTGGGGTGCCCGGCGAGCCTCCGCTAACGGGGTCACTGGCCCCAGCGCTGAGCCACTTTGCCGCGCGTCGGGCTTCCGTGGGGGGGGGGGGCGGGGGCGGACTTTCGGTTCGGCAGATGAGATCAGGGGAGCCGGATGTCGCCACGGAAACGTGGATGGCGGCAGCGGTGTGTGCGACGTGGCCGGTCTTCACCTAATCTCTGCTTGGGTTTGCACACTGAATGAGAGCATTTAATGAGACTGGTGAAATCTGGCCCCTCACACCCTTGTAGGGTTACTTGAGGTCACTAAGTGTGCTTGTTGTGACATCTTCTGCCCGTTTTGCATCACCTTTAAAAGTGGCATTAGATATCTGTCTAGGTCAAACCAGCTTTGTCATGTCCTTAAAGTGACAGTAAACAGAACAGGCTGCGGCACAACAAGTCTGACCCCCCCCCCGCCGCCGCCGACGGCTCACAGAACAAACTGGCAGTTCTGGGTAATTCCAGTTCACTGACCCACACGTACTCGTGCATTGCGGTCGTCTGACACGGTGCAAAATCACTTTTTAAAGTCGTGCTGGGAGCCAAGTTTGCTGACTTTGTCTCCGGTTCCCCCCTCCCACTCCCACGCACGACACCGACACTCTGGCAGCTCGCCAGCTGCCGTCAATCAAACGCCCGGCCGGACACGCCCCTCCATCCAGCCGAGGGTGCACCGATACCTCCCCACGGAACCCCCTCGCACCCCCTTGTACTTTAAATAATACAGAATATACGATTTGAGAGCAGTAAACTGCGGAAACTTGCAGTTTTTACTTTCACCAAGGAATTCCAGGCACAGACGTGTACATGCACACGGGAGAGATGTTTGTTTTGAAGGAGTCCCACAACTGAAAAAATATAGTTTCTTGTATTACAGAATAGTTGAAAACACACATTTTTAACTGAAAATAAACGTCACTATCTCAGACGACTGTGACCTGAACTGCGAGGTGCTTTGGTCATGACTTTTGAGTCACTCGCTTAGTGGTTTTACATGACGTGTGTGTGTGTGTGTGTGTGTGTGTGTGGGGGGTATCACCAGCCCACCTGGTCACTGACTTTTCCTGCCGCTCCGTGTGCATGCGTGACGCGGAGACGGTCGGCTCGCTGTGTTTACATGCATGCAGGTGCTGAGTAGCTGATGGCATAAACAGATAAAGCCGTGATGGAGGACGTGCGTTTCTTTTGTTTGAGTTTGGGAGACAAACGGCTGTCTGCGACACGCACGCGCACACACACACACAGACTACTTCCACTCGGCCGTGTGTATACACCACACGTCGGATCTTAAGTGCTCTGTAACAAAGGGGGGGTTTATTCCCGGGTTTCGCTGTAAATACAGTGGTGAGTAATGCTAAGAAGCCTGGCCCGTGGCTGTGGAAGCCCGTGTACAGCTGAGAGGAGGCTGGGGGGAGGACATGGGGGAGGACGGGGGGGAGGACGGGGGGGAGGACGGGGTTCGTATTTAATAAGGACTTTCTCGCCCCAGGTGGACTTTTAAAGGTGCCCTCTGAAGCCTTCCGGGCGTCTCAAATTAAAGCCACGTTCGCCATAAAGCTGCTGCTCTCCTCCGACTGGCGTCACTCCAGGTTAAGTGCAGGGAAAACAAGAGGACGGGAAAAAGTGAGACCTCTTTTTACGAGGGACGCTGTCCACTGACGGTGCCGAGTTTAAGAGAACCCCTCTCCCTCCATCGCCATCATCTCAAAAATCAAAGTCCTTTTCCTGATTTTTTGGACTCATACTGGACGATTTACAACAGAAAAGGCCGTTTTTTTCCCCCCTGTGATTTGACACCAGCTTCATTGTCCCTCCAGCTGCTGCCTTGTCGGCTGAAGTGCGTCCCATTGAGAGGGAGCCGATGTCACGCGGAGCAGAATCGTGTCCAAACAAAGTTGTAAGAGGAAACAGGAACCTGAAGAGGTTGCTTCACCTCCTCCTGCCCATAATTATTGAGAAGCTGCCTGGATTCATTTTAAATCCCTGGCTTTAGAATTCGATGAATGAGGGCTTTTACTGCTTGGTTCAAGTTCAGTTATTCAGCGAAACTCTGTGTTTTCTGACTGTTATTCTGGTGAATCTTGTGACTGAATAAGTCGCACTTAAGACCATTGTACCGACTCGTATGTGGACACAAAGCCTCATTTCACTGTTTTATGGTCATAATTGAATTCTCTGGAGGCCATAAAGGATGTTCGAGTTACGCTCGTCAGAAATGTGTTCCGACAGTGATAGGACGGGAATATAGAGGTTAACTAGGCAGTTCACCCCTTTTTATTAAACCTTTTATCCAGGCTGAACATAAGCAACCAGCATGGAGGCGTCGTGTGACGGATAACATACTACTACATAACAGCTTCCCTTTATATCTCAGTCTGATTTGATTCCATCTGCAATGCACAATGATATTTTTTTGATTATTGTGCAGTTTATAAACAGTTTGGTTGCATTCACAGTCGCTCACAAACATGTTGAGTGCGTGTTTATTCCTATTGAATTGTTCAATTGCTTGCCGAAGGCAAAGGGGACTCTTCTTTTTAAGCCTGCATTTACCACAACTAATCCTTCACACATACATTCACACACACACACACACACACACACACACACACACACACACACACACACACACACACACACACACACTTTGTGCTTCCACAAAAGTAGTTTGGGACTTCCACGGACTCGTTCCCAGTGCGAGCAGCCAGTAGTGACTGCTGTGCTTCGAGGCACAGTCGCCTCCCCCCCCCCCCCCGCCGCACCTTGAGGACTTCTTGCGCTACAAGATGAATGTACGTTTTCTGTTTTAGGGAGGGGGGGGGGGTGTTCTTGTTGCTTGTTGACACGCGTGGGGGGCAAGGACGATCCCGATTCACTTGGGCTGAAGCCTCCGACGACGCGCCGAGAATAAAGCTATTGTTATTGTGGCAAGCGCAACTCCATACGGTCACCCCCACACACACACACCCCCTCACCCTCAGCCCTGGATGCAAACACACACACATACACACACACGTATATACACAAAGCTCAGCAGTGGGAGCACATCATCTGTCACCCAGGGCCCAGGCGCAGGGGCGACAGATTGTCCTCGCGGTGTTCCTTCAGGTCCCATTGCTCCAGACACACACACACACACACACACACACACACACACACACACACACACACACACACACACACACACAAACAATCTGCCCACTGACATACTGTTCTCATAGTATTCCCTCAGAGTGCAGACGGGGCGGCTTCGCTGCCTTTATCTCAAAGGGGCTTTAACACAACGCAGTGTAATTCACAGCACTTGAAAGTGGGGGGCAGAAAAAAAGTGTGTATTTTCACACTGATACAGCGGCAGTACACACACACACACACCTCAGTACAGCCTCTCCAAAAAATGGTAACATATGAGTTCAATATTGAATGTATCACCTGACTGAGACAGTGTCTGAAGTCACAGGACGACAGTCGATTTTTCAAAAACGAGGACAAAACTGGAACAGAACAAATAATTGATCACAGGCCTGGAACCTGCTGGTGTGGGACCGACCGCTCCATGTCACCTAAATGTAATGATGCGGCATCCGTCATGTGGGCGACAAAAAGGTAGGTGGGACCCCACAAAACAAGAAGTTGAAGTGCACACACACACACATGCACGCGTGGAGTGAGTGATGTTACAGTTAAAGTTTAACCACGTGCGCGCAGATCAAATAGGGAAGCACCGCTCGCGACGCAGAACAAATGGATCTCACATCAATGGCCCTCTGTAGCTATATGATATGGCATAGTGGGGGAGATCAAAACACCAGCATGACGCGCTTAACCGTCACAAAACAGCCACATCAATTGAACATCAAGAGCGCGCATTCTATAGCCTGACCCGGAGATAATCAAGGGTCTTTTTAGTATCAAAGTGCTGCTCAGCAAACGCCAAGCCTTTAAAGATCGTCATCCATAAACATTACCTGGCTTTGTTCCGCGCTCTCTGGGAAACCGCGCAGACGTCCACGCCTTCCTTTTTCTCCGATCGCTCTTTTTCTTGTGCCCCCACCGGCACGAGCCCCCGCGCCCCCCCTCCCCCACCCACCCACCCACCCACCTTCACTCGCCTGAATTCACCCGTGTACGCGAACGGGCCCGGGTCGTCTCAGCTCGCATGTTTTTTTTTTTTTTTTTTTTTCCCAACCTCAGTGGAATTGTCTCTAGGTGAGGAAAAAGTGTGATGGAGAACCCAGAGAGAGAGAGCGAGAGAGAGAGAGAGATAAAGCGCAGGTACTTTCATTACTGCCACCCCCCCTCCTCTTTTCTCTCTCTCTCTAGGTGCCTGGGTTATGGCCAATTAGGCCTATTAGCAACAACAAAACACAAGAAAAACACAACAAAACCCGGTCGGCAGGCAGGCAGGTAGTTAACGGTGGGAGGAATTGTTATCTCTCCCACCGACGGGAACAAAGAAAATGCTCTCCAGAGTGCAAGGGAAGGAATTTATACCTCCCGGTGTTCTCAATTCAACAATTAAACTCTTTACCGCAATTTCCCGTCGGTTGGAGTCTCCAGAGGGACTCGGCAAAGCGCTGCAGTGATTTTACACCTGCAAAGTGGTGTGTTATGTAATTAACCAACTTTGAGACAATTGCTCGGATGCGCCTTCACCGCGCTGCTTTAAAGAAGACCAAAAAAAACGGTCCACGTCGCGGCCTGTGATGCAGGCGATGTTGATGCATCGGCTCGATTAATTATCAAGTGAAGTCACTGAAGTCGGAGGAACCAAGATGAACGTTGCTCGATAGAGAATCATTATCAATTTGTGAGGTTTGGCTAACGTGGACACTTAAAGGAGGAAAAGAGACGGCCCGGGTGGAGTTTAGGGGTAATGTAGGTCAAGCGACTCGATACAGTGAATCGCGCCGCTTCAGTCACACACCAATGAGTCCCAAAGAGAGACACGGCTTTATTCGGAAAGCGTCGGCTCGGTGATAACAAACAGGCCAGACTGTGGTGAGAGAAGGAGCGAAGGTCGAGCTAAGCAGAATCACCGACATGTATTTGTATTTGTGACCTCATATTGTCTTTGTAAAATACACCGAGGGGGGAGGGGTTAAACTGAGAGGTGGCCAGTAAAGTGAAGGAACAACATTGGATTACCACGGTGGAGAGAACACAAGAATATTAGTCTCATCCGTTCTCACTCCCCCTTCTCATCTCTTTCCACCGCCTCTCTCGCTCTCTCTCTCCGGTGGTCTCTCAAGACCCCCTCATGCCACACTCCGATTAAACGCTCCACGCGCTGTATAAAATCTATTAACTCAACAAGCCGACACACGAGCGTCGCCCAGATGGGAGCGGAGCCTGTGTGTGTGTGTGTGGCACGTGTGTTATGTTAAGGCGGAGGAAGACGCGATCAAATTGAGATGTGCGCCGCAAAAAAAACAGGAGCTCAATGGAGAGAGAAAGAGAAAGGGAAGGGGGGATGAGGGGGGGAGAAGGGGGGAGTAGGCAGGGAGGTAAACTGGATGTGACATCTCATATTTGACTTTTCACTTCCCATTTAGCTGACGCGTCCAAGATAAGTGGAGGAAAGATTACTCCTCTCATTCTGTTAGACAAAGGCATCGGCGCGTGAGTGCTTTCTGTTGTTTCGGCCGGGGAGCGCGTTTTGCATTCGAGGCCTTTCCCTGCACCCGTCCACGCTGCTTTAAATTGAAAGGTCAAAGGTTACTGCGTGCATAAAGATTTACACAGACACTCTAGCAAATAAAAAAACAAAAAAAAACCCAACAAAAATTGAAAAACAATTAAAAACAATACGAAGGCCGACATTTTGTTCACCATTGTGCGACTGTGGAGCCGTGAGCGTCCTCCACCTTCTTTGCTCAGACGTTATCGCTTTCCGTCGACACACCGTCAGTCACACGCCGTCGCCAGCGAATGAGAGAACAGATCCCGGGTCCGTCAGCCTCCATAGGATAAATACACACGCTGGGTCATGCGACATTGTTTACCCGTAGGACAGCGCTGCACATGTGAAACGACTCGTCTTATGGAGGGTGTGTGTGTGAGTGTGTGTGTGTGTGTGTCTCTCTCTCTCTCTCTCGACACAGGTGCTCATTCAGGCGAACAAGAGAGGCTTTCGCTTATCTTCACCTCCAATTACACTCTAGGAACACCTCGACAGCGCCTGTGTGCACACGTTTGCTATCACACACCTGTGTAATCTGAGTGTGAGTGCGTCTGCCCATGTACTGTATTTGTGTGTGTGTGTATGTGTGTGTATCCCCCCACAAGGCCCTGGGGTTACAGGCAGCTTGGTGACAGTGCAGATGGGATAACATATGACATGTGAGTGACTGAGTGAGCGTGCGCGCGCGCGTGAGTGTTTGTGTGTGTGCACGTCTCGGGTCCATCTGGGCTCCCCTCTGATCGACCGGGGCTCCCTCTGCTCTCCGTGGCCCACTGGGGAGCCGGCAGGGGGGGGGAGGAGGAGGAGGGGGAGGGGGGGGGTGTTGTTGGGGAGAGAGACCTCGCTACCTTCAGTCTCTGTCACCTCCGACCCTTCTGCCTCTTTGTGGCAGATTTTAGCAGCAGTAAATGAGCATATTTCGTTTTTGAGGCGCTTCTGCTTCGACAACAGATCTCACAATTCCCACAGATGTGTATTTGTTTGTTTGCTGAATTCTCCTGCCCTATTTGTTTTTGCGGAGGGGCCGTCTATGTGGGGCAAAGTCGATCCAGACGCCGCTCCTCTACCTCGGAACTGGAAAAGCCGGGGGGAGAAGGTCACCATCTTTTTATAAGTCGGGCTGGTATTTGTGGTCGGGCTGGCGTTTTATTCGTCAAGGTGTGGAGCCACTTCCAGCTGGACTTTAGCGTCCATTAGAAGTTGGACATAAGTCCCCACAAATAGGCTGTAAATAGCTGTGATGGGAACATGCGATGCATACCAGGGACCACTGGAGCTGTCTCCAAGCTGCGCACAATGCAAAGACTGAGGCCTGTCACATGTCGTGCCGACGAGCCGGCGCCTCGGTGGTGCCAGCGCGGGGTACCTGCAGTATAAGATCACTATATGTGCCTTTTCCCTATCATAATTAGGTTGTTTTTTTGGTGCCCAACAGAAGTTTACATATGATTACATGCTGCGTATACTGTGTCTTTTTTGAAGTTTAATTGGGCCAATTTTTCTGTGTGGGATCCAAGTTTTTCCTTCAGCTGGCATTGGCTCCGTGCTGGCGAGCCAATGGTTGTTTTTTTTCTCCCCCCCCCTCCCCCCCGCCACAAAAGCAAGGCACTGTATGCACAGGACGACTGCGCGCATCTGACATTGTGCATTGTGTCCCCCGTGAGACTTGTCGCGCTCTCATGTTCACAGGATCCAGGTCCATGGCTATTTCGCGAGGCTAGCCAGGGCGAGGATGCAGGAGCGGTGGGGTGCGGGGCGTGTGTGTGTGAGTGAGTGAGTGAGTGTGTGTGTGTGTGTGTGTGTGTGTGTGTGAGGGTTCTGCGGGATTTGGACCGACGGAGGGATGGTGTGTGTAGTCGGGATGAGAGGGAGGCAGCAGGGAGCTGGACGCTCGGTTTGTTCCCGTTCCATGGGCGGGCTGGAGGCCAGAGCCTGGACAGAGAGGACGGGAGATGATAGAGAGGAAGGGCTGAGGGGGAGGGGGGGGGGCGAAAG
>JAUESF010000031.1:3668099-3679636 GCA_032274765.1 Malacoctenus tetranemus
GTGTGTGTGTGTGTGTGTGTGTGTGTGTGTGTGTGTGTGTGTGTGTGTGTGTGTGTGTGTGTGTGTGTGTGGGCACGGAGGCGTGCTGAGAAGGCCACTGTTAATTTGATAAAACAGGATTGGACTTCAACATTGTGACCCTCACAGATGCTACAACTGCTGCTGCTGCTCACACACAAACACACACACACACACACACACACACACACACACACACACACTCTTCTGCTGCTTGTACGCGACAATGCCGCCCTCTCTACTTTCAGTCTCACCGTGTTTTGGTTTGTGTGTTTGTGTGCCAGTTGCCACATCGTGGTGCAGTGGCTTGCGTCCTGGTGGGGCCTTTCTCAAAGGACATTTCAGGGTGTTATGGGCACTGAATGTTGGGAGACACTGTGGCAAGAGGCCAGATGCCATTTGTTGTCCTACGGACAGAGGTGGACGACTAAGACAGGATCCGGACAGCTGTCAAAGATCAATCGGTCGCCCAGTTCAAAGTCACTCTCGGGACAACACAAAGCGACAAAAAAGGAAAGCCAAACAAGTTGACTGCACAATCACCGCTCAGATCCTCCGTGGAAATGTCAGAGAGCGCACGACTCGTAAAACACTGTTCATTATTTGAGACGTCACACGCAACATAATCCATTCCGTTATCAGACGCGAGAAGCATTATCCATGACATTGTTACACAAGCCAGTACAATGAGCGGTCAGTATGGACGATAAAAAGTGGAACCAAGTGATAAATTGAAGGGAAAAATTTCCGTGCTCGACATTCACACATCAAAAAAACAGAACAGCTCAATGAATAACGGCGGCATGACAGTGACGGCATGAATCTAGAGTTAATAAGGTGACTCGAAGATCCGACACCTCAAACTACTGACAAAGACACAGCAGAGAAGAGGAACGAGTCAACACCTTTTCCAAATAAACACACAAATAAATCAATCAACAATTGAAAAACGTGGAAAAATATATAGTTTAGGGATTCAAGGAAAATGAGACACACAATCGAGGGACTGTTGTGGGCGACAGACAAAACATCAAGGAAGCAACGTTCAGTGTTTCCTTTATTTTAATGGTGACAAGTGACCTCGATGCCAAAGCGCTCAAATGGATTGGTCAGAGAATTACTACTTGAATCATTACCGCGTCATTGCGTCATCACGGTATGACGCAGGGAGACACAAGCCCACTATTGTTGGGGAGGGGAGGAAAAAAAGACAAACCAACCTACAAAAAGCAGCAAACCGGAGGAAAGTTACATGTCACTGTTAGATCATCAGCTGTGATGGGGGGGAAGCCAGGAATCAAACCTGGTATCAGCGTCGGGCTGCTTCTGCAGTTCATTGTAAGCTGATTAAAAGGAGGGGGGGTGCTGGTGTAGTGGTTAGCGCTGTCGCATCACAACAACAAAAGGTCGTTGGTTTGTGCCCGCGTTGAGGCCTCCCTGTCACAAGTTTGTATGATCTCCCGATGTGTGTGTGGGACCGTGTGTGTGTGTTTGCCCCGCACCCCTGATGAGTGTCTCAAAGTCAGCGTCCCAAAGCTGCGTCTATGTCGTCCATGGAAAGACCCCCCCCTCGCCTCGATGCGGATGCGTCCTCGCAAACAACCTCCACGCCGTCCCCCCCGTCTCGTCACTCGTCCTCGTCTGACTGATCCCTTCCTCTCCCTCCGTCCGCTCTCCACTGTCTCACAGACAATGAGCCCGTCCACACAGTCCGCTTGCGTAACAGTCATATGATCTCCCCACCATGGCGCCGCCAACACCCCACTTTCACACTGTGCGTTTTGTGTTTTGCCTTTTTTCCCGTGTCGGTGTTTGGGTTCACTGACTTTTTGGATTGTGTTCACATCTCTGTGCCCTCGTGCATTGGTTGGTGTGTGTTGTATGCGGGGCAGCCCTCGGCGGGACGGTGCTGCGATCCCCCTTCACACACCCCCCCGCCATCCCTCCCTCACCGTCCACTCTGTTAGCGGGCCTTTATCCCTCCACAACAATCGGGCTTTATGCCCCGGACACCCCCTGATCCCACGGTCACCCTGGGAGCGGCGTCGCAGCGCTCCTCCTCAGACCAGGCGTGTTTCCTGACATGTGTTCACCTCAACACTACAGACACTGTTCACTCCTCGCGGCGTTCTGTGCGCGCCTGCACGAAAACAAACCCAATTATATAAAACCTCGCGACTTTCCTGGCGCGGTGGGCGGGGCTTAGCGAGTGGGAATGCCAGCCTCACCGGCCCAGCGATTGGTCGTCGACTTTACAGTGCCTCCTGTGTTTTGCGCCCCACCTATCACGTCTCTACTCTCCAAACTAGATGGCAGAAGCCCCTCACATTTGGTCCAATAAGGACTTTGGTCAAAGTAAAATTGCCGTATCAACTTCCTGCTCTGTTCTGCAGGCACACATTAAGATCGCTTTCTTCTCCTTCACCTTCACAATGTCAATAGAAGGGGAAGAAAATTTCTCAGAGCCATAAACATCGGATGGTCCCTCGAAACAAGGTCACGGATGAGGAATGTCCTGCGCCGTGTCCGGTCGGCTCACCCTCGCGCTGCCCCGGCGTCTTTACTCCCCACCGAGTCCGCGCGAGGCCGCTGCACCGGTGAATCACGCCCGCGACTGAAATCCGACACCGAAAACGGGAATATCACGTTGCCAGGCGCGCTTGTTTAGGCAATTTTCCCACTAACAAGGTGGAAATTGCTTCAAAATCACTCCAAATATGCAGCTCCGCTCTTAAATAGTTGACGTAAAAGCTTTTTTTTTTACCCCCCCTTTTTTTTCCGGCAGGTTGGGTTTTGTTTCGTCTCATCCTTTTGTGTCGCACCTCCTATTTGAGTTTCAAGGTGACTCTTAGTCATCCCTCTAATAATGCATGACGATACAGATTGTAGATTTTTTTTCCCCCAACTATGCTAATAGAAGAAAAAATGCAGCAGGAGGATTAGAAACAAAATATCAAATAGAGGGAGGGAGGAAAAAAAAGCGACTGATTGTAAAAGAACAAGAGTTTCCCTTCCCACAAAGAGAACAGAATAGGAAGCACCCATCAAAAAAAAAGGAAAAAATACCCTCCTTTATTGCGACCGAACACAATGTGAATGAACAGCAACACCAGACTACAAAAGCAGCACTGTGTTAGCATCAGTATCAGAAGTTGCAGAACATGATGTGGTGTTTGATCACAAGAAGCCTTTGGCACTGCGAGATGCTGTGCACAGAGAGGAAAACTGAGAGCATTGATTTCATTGTGGAGGAGCAAGGACTGTGTGTGATTTGGCAGGCGTGCGTGTGCGAGCGAGCGCGCGCGCGCCCGCGCGAGTGTGTGCGTGCGTGTGTGTGTGTGTGTGTGTGTGTGAACTGTCTGGAACATAAAACTATAGAGGCCCATTCAGCCCTTCCTTTCTCTCTCCTTCCATCAGGAGATAGCGGGGACATTGAACCGCGGCAACAAAAGCAGATTTCCATCAGACAGAGTTTCTGAGAGAGAAAAGCATTGTGTTGAAAGGGGCTTAATGGAAGCTCAGCTTAGAGCTTTATTCACACAAAACTGTACTCGCGGGTCGGCAGAGCCACATATGTGTGCACACACGGGAACACGCACTCACTTTCCTCCGCTGCCAAAACACTTCTTCTTCTTCTTCTGCGCCGGCTCCATTGAAAATGGGGGAGCGCTCCTGCTTTTTAGAAGGCTTTTCCTCAAACCGGGAGGAGAGTTTGTGACCAGGTAGTTGCTCTGGAGCAAGGCATTTAAATTGGGCGCCGGCCTCCTGGCAGAAATACACAGGGGTAGGCCCTCCCTGGCAGGAGGCTTCTGGATGTGAGGAAAAGGGGGGGATGGAAATAAAGCAGACCGTCTCAGCGGAGACGCGCGTTTATACTATCGTGACGCGTTTTTCGTGACGCCGCTTTATTCCTGGTTGGGAGTCACATGGCACGTTGCAGGCGAGGAATTTTCATCGAGGCGTCATGCTCTGAATAGACCTCAGAGGCCCCGCGGACACGCCGAAGGGCCGAGATGCAGTCGGAGGGGGGGGGGGGGGTAAAGTAGAACATTGTGCGCCTCGCAATCAATCAGTTCCCCGCGTACAGATGTCAAATGATATTTCGGATTTCATTAGTCTGGACGTATCCGCCCCTCCAGCCGATTCCAGCTCGAAATTTTAATGACCGGGTGGGATCAGAGTGTCGTCCTCCAGCGCTGCAGATAAAGGTACCTGTTGTTTATGTTCTCTGGGGCCACGATTGGGCGTTTAATAAAGTCACGGCTGTGAAATTGGTGGTCTGAATCTGCTTTGTCATCAGTCTGCTCTTCAGTTTCTGTCACGTGGCTTCGGGGGGTCCTTGTGTGTCTCTGTGTTGGCGCGGCAACCTGACCAGGATGCACCCTGCTTTGGTCCATCGTTACCGATCGAGTGGACTTCGACGCTGGACAGACGGACGCAGATATTCTAACTTTGGGATTTTTCTTTCCACTGAGCGTAGATAAGATTCGCTCAGAAGCAACATCACACTCGGACTGACCTCGTATGCACGTTTTTGGACTGTAAGGAAACCGGAAGACGCCCACACACGCGCAAAAAACATGCAAATTCCTCCCAAAACCCAGGATCCTCTAACCGCGAGGCCACCGTGCAGCCACATCACTCCCAAATCTCCATCAAAATTCATCCCTGTGGCTTTGTGACGAGCCTAATCTTCCCCATGAAGCACACTCAGCCACTGCAGCGAATCCTCTGCCAGAGAGCTAATATTGCATTGTTGTGACCAAACCGGCTTCCTCTCCTTCTTCTTCTTCCTCCTCCTCTTCCCCTCCTGCCCCTTCCTGGCACCGTCTTCCGAGCCAAACAATTCGGTCAGATCGCATCCAGATTCGTAATCCTGGCCTGGTTTTTTCGACGTGACTAAAGGCAAATCAAAGTGTGTCTGATCTCATCTGGATCGCTGGAGTCGCCTCTTTATCTGTTTCTCTAATCTGCCTCTCTTGGAGTACCTCACACTGACACACAACCGCGCCAAACCAACGCACACGCAGATTTTCCCGCACACAAGCAGCTCCTTATCGATTCCTGTTTAAATTTCACTCGTTAAGGAAAAAAAAAAAAAAAAAGCAGTTGTGGTTTTTGGGACTCGACTTTTTTCCTCCCTCCCCCCCCCCGCTCAACGTGGGCCACAATGCAGTAAACAGTTTGTGTTGTGGATCCTCAGTTTGGAAGTCCGCCCACTTCTCTTGTCTAAATACCTCCGTCTCCCTTTCCCTCAGATCAGAGTTGTCCTCCTCTTTATTACATGTAAACCAGGGATGAGCCAGCAGGCCTCCCGTGGATTAACCGCTGACTGACTCCCCAAGTTGACGGCAGACTTCCTCATTACGACAACATGTACGAACCTTCCGCGGCGACAACAAACGAGTCCACGCAGTCCCCAAAGGTTTTCCCAAAGCAAGTATAGCACTGTCCCCGAATCACACCGCTCCATACACCCCCCCCCCCGAAAAAAAAAAGACGACACAACGGCTGCTCCCAAATCTGATTGGTGTTATTTGTAAGTCAGCCTAAATCTCAGAGAAGCTACACACACAAACGGAACAGGGCTTACTAATCCATTTGTAAGGCAATAGGCAAGCAAACAGGCAGGGGAGCGCTTGCCAAGTGTTGTAATCACAACTAAAGATGATGAGCCCACTCCCTTCCTCTCCACTCTACAGTACCGTGTGTGTGTCTGCGCGCGCGAGTGTGTGTGTGTGTGTGTATTCGTGTGCGTTTGTGTCCTACATCGCCTCCTTTACAGAACTGTGACAAGAGAGGGAGAAAATGAATCGGTATCAAGTGGATAATCTACAAAAGTACACTAGGAGCTTTTCCACCTTATGCAAGTCCCCCGCTTCATTCATTTGCAGATACCACGCAATCTCCGCGCGAAAGAAAGAAGGCAAAAAAAACCAAAAACAACAACAAGCCGGCGATATGAGTTTTGAAAAGGCAGTAATTGTAAGCAGGTTGGGGAATAAATTAGAATGATGACAAAATACAGAGATAAATCCAGCTTAAGAGAGATGTGCGCCACTGTTTATTCGATTCCAGCTTCTTCTTTTTTTTTTTTTTCCCTCTCTCTTTCTCCATCCCGCTTTCCTTTCTCCCTCCCTCATTCCTGATCTTTTTTAGTGGGGTGGAAAAATGGATTTTTGTCAGCGATTTGGCCCTGAAATAGCTTATTGTCTAAGGCAGCCACTGTGCGGGTACAGCGTCAACATCACATGTGTGCGCGAACACGCTCGCCTGTTTCCATGGGGAGTAATGGCCGTGGAAGTGTGTATTGGCTCTGCTGGCACAATACGCCACTGTGCTCATTGGTTTAGACGGGTGTGTGCGTGTGTGTGTTTACTGTATGTGTGTGTGTGTGTGTGTATAGTTCTATAGAGTCTCTTGTTGATATTTATAGACGGAAGAACTCTGGTATGAAGGGGTGAGGGCGGGAGGGACGTTGGGAGCAAGAGGGGGAGGAGAGGGAGACTCACAGAGGAGAGCGAAGGTGGACGGAGGAGTTCTCAAACTCTTCATTTGTTTCCTTTGACTTTTTGTTTTTTCATTCTTTGAATTAGGACCATTGGAGACATTGGAGCTGCTCGCTTGATCAACCTGTTTTAACAGAGACATTCAACTTTATTCGACATGTACGTTCAATACAGCTGTTAGTAAAAAGATGAGGCTGGTGTCAAATTACACTCTTTGATTTCTTTAAAGAATAAAAGTTGGGAGACAGCGAGAGAGTGAGACAGTTCTTAAGACAATTTGTTGTCGGTTCACTTTGCACTTTTTCTTGCAAAACTTTTACCTGAGTGAACATTTTATCACAGTGTCAAAGTTTTGTCACACAAAAAACGTGTTATCACCACGCAGCCAAATCCGAAGGAGATTTACTGAAAGACTGAAATCGAGTCCTGAACATTCTTTTCCAGGTTCTGTGCCAGTTCTCTGCTCCAAAAAACAGGTGGTGTTATTGAGACAGAGAGTGAGGAGCTGGTCAAAGGACAGCCGCTGAAGTCCAAAAACTGCCTTCTCGTGGTAGGAAAGTGACTCCTGAGAAGTGCATTAGTCAGTGGGACTCACTGGCGATGCAAGACGTTGCCGTGGTAATCGTTCAGTCTTGAAGGCTTAATTTAGGAGGTTAATTTGTGTTAAACCAGAGTGAGCGACGCCATGGCCTTGTTAGCACCCCGGGTCCAGTTTGTACCCAAAACAAGAGGACGCAACAAACATTGTGTTAAAAAGAGTGTTAGAGAAAGAACACATGCAGCACTGTGGTGGACTCGAGTGATCACGGTGGGAAATGACGAGAAAGAGCGAGTCGTACTGAGAGGTGAGGTCCAACACCTTCATCAGAAGGGTGAATTCATGATGAACATTAGGATTTTAAAAGAAATAACACCATTATTTAAAACTCAGAGTTATGAAAAGCTCCCTGTTATCCTCTTACATAATGGCTTCCCTTGTTCCACTGAAGGTAGAACTCGCACAAGAAGAAAAAAACAGCAGCCTGCTCCGCCCCTGATTTGGTTATGCACATTCAGATGACACAAATATTGAACTAATAATCGTCTCTTTCTCTTTCTCTCTCTCTCTTTTTCTATTCTTTCCTTGTGTCTAGGAGCGAAGGGGGCCGAGTTGGCAACAGCAGCTGATTTCTCCCGGACGTCTTCCCTCTTCAGGCCGCTCGTCAAGTAAGTGGTTCGAGCGTCGGATGCAATGTCTGCTTGTCTGTGTCGCACAGGCGCTCGCGCGTCTAACGCGGTCGCAAACCTTCAAAAAGACGCGGCCGAGCGTCGCTCGGTAACCGGGTCGACGATGTGTTGACGGGAGGTCACTGCATCAGAAGGGAGGGAGCAGTCGAGACTTTACCAATGTTTTCGACTCCGGCTGAAGCAAAAAAAATGCTTTACCACACGACACAGTGCAAGTGCTACAAGTCGAAAACGTGCAGGAGTTTGACGATTACCATATTCGGAGTGTGACCGGCTCCGACTGTGTCTGGGGGCTTTGACATCTTCCCAGCATGTCCTGATATTTGTGTTTTCCGATAAGAAATGAAAATAAGTGATAAAAACAAAAAGAAAGACTGATTTTCAGAATAAAGGCCTCGAGCAAGCGTCCAACAGTCTTTTAAATTCTGCAGATCACTGAAAGCATCAACAATACGTTTCTTTCTCGAGACTACAATCGTGCATTCAGACAAAAATAACTATTTACCATGGGAAGAAATATGTGCAGGATGTGAGTTGTGTGACAAGGTTCTCTGCTGGATTTTTTCCCCCTTCACAATAAAATTAGTGATAAGTGGTTAAACCAGTTCTAACTGTGTTTAATCAGAAAGTGTCTTTGTGATCGAGGTTTGAAGGACTAATCATATTTCACTGCGTCTGCCACCAACCAAACTCGTTTGTTCCTATTTTTGGGAACTCCGACAGCTTATCTGCAAACTTTGTTCCGGAATTGAATTTGACTGGCGATGTCCCTGTGATACGCTGCGGCACATCGGCGAGACACGGTCGCGTGGCGCGCCGCGATGACCCAAAAAAAAAAAAAAAAAAAAGTGCTGGTGCCGTTTCAGAGGGCCTGGAGTCACAGCCGACAAACGGCTGTGACACAGAGACGCGCTCGCGTTGTGCTCGCACGTTGTGCGTTTGTGTTGGAGCGCGTGTCACGTCAGTGTCGTGACAATCGCTGACCCCCCCCCCCCCGTCGGAGGTTGAGCCGGCACCGGCTGCGCCGACCATGCCATTTGATTGTTTATGTGTCTGGACGCATGAGCGCTTCGCCGCGGCCTTGTCACATCGGGCCGCGGCTCCGGCTGCCGTGCGCGGCGCTGACCAGGGGTGACCCTTTTGGGTGCGCGTGTCCCCTGGTATGCGATTTTTTTGTGTGTGTGTGCGTGTGTGTGTGCTGTGCTGCGGGCGGGGAAAGTCCCCGTCTTCGCTGCGCCGGGCAGTTAGAGGAGACACCTCGCTCATTTTGTGCTGGGTTGACTTTGTGTCATCGTGGGAGTCCCCCACCCACCCCCCCACCCCCCCTCTACGCAAGCGAGAGCAGCTGGTTTCATCTGTAGTTTTTGGGGGATATTTCTTGTTTGGTAACGTGTCCGAAACATCTGTTGGTGGAGCTCAAAAGTGCTCAAACATCCTCTTTGTTTGTACCTATTTTCACCCAAAAGACAAAAACAGAGAAGCAAATAAAACGATATTTTCACCATGAAAAGAAGGGGAAGAAAAAAACCCCTCAGTTGCTTGATCTCATCACTTTACAAGGTTAGTTGCTGAGTCTCCTCCTTTGGGTTGCTGCCACTGAACCGCGCTCCGCTCCGCTCCGAGCCACCGACGCTTCCTGAACAGATATTGAAGCCGATATTATCTCGCACCAACAAAAAAAAAAGCCACACATCCCTCCGAGCATTTCCCCCCGCAGTAAATATGCTTCCCTCCATACGTGGTTGTTAATTAGCTCTGTTCCGTATCTCGCTGTGCGTTTCTTATGCCAAACGGATCCCCTGTCCTCTCTCTCTCCCTCCCTCCCTCCCTCCCTCCTTCTCTCCCAGCACTGTCCAGAGCTGTATGAGAGCTAATTGGCAGCTCGCTTGCCTGCCGCGACGGTGATCATGCAAATGTATTGGTGCTTACCAATAGTCGGGGCCCATCAAAACATTACGGCGGCCATTACCCAGAGCCGGGCCCGGCCCCTAACGAACATATGCGTCCCCCCCCCCCTCCCGCCCGGCAAAAACCCTCCCCCCCAATTCCTAAACTCTTATTTATGTGTTTAATTTAATGTGCGAGGGAAGAATTTCCGAAATTAAATTTGGTTTTTCGTCGGTGCCTCAAGAGAGTGGCGGCGTTATAATAACATGGTAATTTTTTACACGTCTTTATGAGAAATGAGAAAATTAATTCTTTCTGACAAGCTGTAATTATTGGGCTTGGAACAGTTGCAGCTGAACAGTTTGGGCTGTGGTAGCCTGGCAGTGAGCTGAAAGACAAGGGGGTGGGGGGGGTGGATGGGGGGTTGGTGGTGGTGGTGGTGGTAGGGAGGGGGGAATGGAGGGGGAAGAGATAGGAAGAGAGAGAATGGAAAAGGGGGACGGAACGAGAGAGAGAGAGTTCAGTAGTGCAGCCAGAATGACATACGGTCACAAAGGAGGAGAGAAAGAATGGGAGGAGAACGGAGGGAGTGATAGACAAGAGCAGAGGAGGGGGAGAAAAGGTGATGGTGAGGGAGGCGAGGAGGGAGGCGAGGCTTGGGGAGGGAGCTCGGGTTGGATGAGAGAGGAGGAACGAGATAACAAGAGGAAAGTTTCAGCGCGTCAGCGGAGAAGAAGCCAGAACGAGGGAAGAAAGAAGGAAGGGAAGGGAGGGGGAGGGAGGGGGAGGGGGAGGAGGGGGCGGAGACAAAACTGAAGAGTAGAAGTTTGAGAGGAGATGGATGGAGGTGAAGGACAAGGTGATTTACAGTGCAGAGTACAGTTTGAACACACTGAGAGTACAGAGGGAGTGAAGAGGAGGCGCGGTGTGGAGGTGGAGGTGAGGGAGGACAGAAGCTTCTGGACGGAAAGGAAAGAATTCGGAGAAAGAGGGAAAATAACAAACCGGGATGTGGTTGAAAAGAAACAAAAAAGCCAGAATAGAGGAGTGGGCAAAGGAGGTGAGGCGAAGAAAAGAGAAAGAGAATAAAAAGAGAGAAAAAGTGAGAAAGAAGGAGATAGAGAAAGAGTTGAGGGAAGGAGGGATGCAACGGGAGCGCAGGTCAAACAGAAGAGTGGAGGAGGAGGACTGATGGAGGCCGCTGGAGACTGTCAGAGAAGAGGGGGCGGGGGGAGAAGGAAAGGAGGTGGAGGACAAGAGGAGGTTTTCGGAGATGGAGAGGTGAAGGACGGACCAAACGTGATTCGGAGAAACTCAAAGGGTGGGACTTAAGACGCAGGAGGTGCAGGTGAAGAGGGAGGAGAAAGGAGTTGAGGAGAAGAGGACGTCCAACAAGAAAGAAAAGAAAGGGAGAGAGAAGTGAAGGAGGGGGAAGAAAGAAAGCAGAGAGGAGGGTTAAGGAGACGGGAGCGAGGTCGGAGGGGAGCGCCGTGAAGAGGAGAAGGTAAACTTGGAGGCTGCTCCTTCGTGACAGGAGGAGGAGAAGGAGGCGGACTAATCAGAGAGGAAGGTTGTAGGACGGCGGGGTGGAGGAGGGGGGGGGGTGGAGGGGGTGAAGAAGATGAGAGCAGTGGGGGGAAAAAAGAGCAGAATATAAGAAAAGGAGGGAGGAGTCACGCCTCAGTGTGTTACATCAGGTGAGGAGCTCCTGTCTCCTTGTCTGATGTCATGAGAGGAGGCTCCTCTGCAGCTCCTCCTGTGTCAAGGTTACAGCGCATTAATATTCACTACAGCCGCCTGGCCTCACTCCAGGCTCTCTCTCGAACACACACACACACACACACACACACACACACACACACACACACACACACACACACACACACACACACACAC
>JAUESF010000031.1:3679736-3702220 GCA_032274765.1 Malacoctenus tetranemus
CACACACACACACACACACACACACACACACACACACACACACACACACACACACACACACACACACACACTTTCTCAAAGAACCAGCATCTGCTCACACTTAGAGGAGCTTCTTCCTCTTTGCTCCATCAAGCACTGGCACACATTCACACACGCACACATCCAGAAGCACACAAGTTTGGAGACACACACACACACACAGACACACACAGACACACACACACACACACCCCTCCCTTCTTTGTCCCATCATGTGCTGAAGATGGAGCATGATACTGATATTATGCGGCCATATTGTCGTTCCTTCGCAGATATTCACTTAGGCGGCTGTAAAAAGCACTCTTGCGGCTGTCGGGTGACTCACTTAATGACCCGCTACTGCTGCGTGTGCATGTGTGCGTATTCGTGTGCAGCCAAGTGGCCATTTGTTTTCACTAAGTGTCACTGCCTTAAAAGGGAAAACCTGTGCTCGCGTCGGCCCGGGTTTTGCACGTCTGTGTCTGAGCGAGCGCGTGTGTGTGTCTGTGTGTGTTTGCACGAGGGAGTAAAGGTCACGATGATAAAAACACGAAAAAGTGGCCAATATGTTACAAAATTACACAGGAATTTCTTCTTCAGTTGTGTAGTCGCAGTGTGGACTTACAGTTTATGTGTTGAGAAAAAAAAACACTCTCATTTGTGTGTTTCTTGATGGTATTTTTTGAAAATTCGATGATAGGTTTCATAGCTGGACCATCTTAATATGAATTTTTTAAAAAATGACTTGAAAAATTATATTTTTGTTCCTCTTTTGTTCAAATTGTTGATCAAATTGAACTGGAAGAATCACTCGTTTGTGTGAAAGCGAAACACAACAGAGGCTAAATTATTACAAAACGACACAAAGACGTATCTTTTTAAGTGTCCCATTGATGTGTGCACAAATCGGAGTGTTCACAGGGTTTGTGCTCAAATGTGCTGACAATGAATGACGTTCCCGTGTGTGTGTGAGTGTGTGTGTGTGTTCAAAAAAAAAAAAATCCTCCTCTCTTCCTGTTTATTCACTGAGCTTGTTCCATTTTGTCCTGTGCTGTTAAATGTTTCATCCCAGCATAGGCATGATGGGACCCCCTGGGGATGAGGCATCTGCCCACCCGACCACACGCTGAATAATACATGACGGTGCAGGACGGAGTGTGTGACCGTGCACGCGTGGAAGAGTGTGTGTATGTGTGTGTGAGCATTTGTAAGGTGTCACCGAGTGAAGTGTCCACTCGGTAGCGCCACGCCGCTCCGGTCCAGATCGACAGCGAGCCGTCGTCGTCGCGCTTTCTCCACCGCGAATGTTTGTATTACTTAGCGTGATGAGAAAACTTAATTCGCGAAGTGGCGAATCAAACATGGGCTGGTTCACCGCGCGCGGGGAGCAGTCCTGCCAGAATCTCGGCACTTTTGATGCCAGAACAAAAAAAAAAAAAAAAACCTGCAAGAGCCTCTTTTTTTTTTTTCCTTTTCTCTTCCTGGTGAAGGTAGGAAGGGAAGAAAAAAAACAAAAACAAGTTTGTTCTGGCGTGTTTGTCTCACTGGAATTGCTTCAGCGAAATGGTGACGGGGATGTTTTGGAAGAACATTTTGCACATGGCGAAGAACGTCGTTGCCAAAAAAAAAGCGGCTGCGAGAGTCTCCGAAACTTTTAACGCAGACACTTCACGGAGCGCGGGGTGGATTAGAGGGAGGCGATTGAAGAGATTTAAAGGGAATCAGGACACGACGGTGGCGCACGACTCTGAAAATATGCCAAAAATCACCGGTTCACTCGTACAACCGAGCGAGCCCGACTTCCCCCGGACTTCTTCCCACCCTTCACGTCAGGCTTTGTCGGCTTCTGCCAGGTTCGAGTGGTTTGTTTCCTCTGATCATTCATCCGGATCGGAATATTTCGAACTCCCCCAAAAAAAAAAGAGCAAAGCTACAGATTTTTACGAGTTTGAAATGCGATTTTACAGCTATGGGAAAGGATCAAAGTCCCCCCCCCATGTGACTGCCCCCCACCATCAATGTGAGGTAAACGCTTCAAGTAAAAAGGTCAAGCTCAACACAACGCAGTTCGTTGTTTTCAGGCCGTAATGCTGTCAAGTTTTTATCTTGGCAACATGAAAGACAAAGATGTCTAACAACAAATTGTATTCATGAGACAAAAACGCTTTTTCATTATGTTTTTTGGAGCGGGGGGGTGAAGAGGTTTGGCTATAAAAGGGTGGTTTTCTACTGCAGAGTCAGAATCTAACTTGATGCATGTGAATTAAAACATGTTTTGGGAAAAAATGCCCAGCAGACTTTAACAGAGACGACAAGCAAACAGCAGGCCGACCATCAGCTGGTGGATCAGCCAGTCCCTCCTTCAAAGAAAACTAGTGTAGCACATCTCTGCACACTTATTTAGAAAGTTTGTATTGTGGTTGGGACGGCAGATCAAGTTAAGGGAAGAATCCACCACCGAAACCAGCTGACAGCCATAAATACAACCAACAACAGTCGCTCCTGGCCCGTCGAGTGGCCTTTTAAACACTCCCATATTCTCACCACGCTGTTTTCTGACTTCCTGCTGCCCCTTGAAACTACAAAAGCTAGCTAGCAAGCTCGCTTCCTTCCTCTCACTGTTGTCTAACATATTCATGTATTCATGTTCAGTATTCGCAAGAAATATTATACTTTGAAACACATGATAAATAACAAATAAACAAGAAGCACCATACGGAGACCTTGTGTCAGAAAGGTTGAATAATATATCTTAAGTGTGTGTGTTTGCACGTGTGTGTTTGCTTGTGTCGGCGTGTGTGCTCCACACCTGAGGTCCTGCGACTACAGCTAATGAAAGCCCCATCCCCTCATGCAAATGAGGCCGCTGTTAACCCCAATCAGAGAGGTCGCCGGGTGCGCATCAATCCCACATCTCCCTGAGTGCTCCGCCAAGGCGGCACACAATGGTCCCCACCCCTCCACAGGCCCACAGGTAATTACTGGGAGGCAGAGAGGGAGAGGGGCCGGGGGAGTCAGGGTCTCAGGTAGACGTGCGTGTCGTTAGGGCTTTTTTTTCCCCCCCTCCATCCAGGTCGTTCCCGGAGAAAACGCGGTGTCGGGTTTGCATCTCGGGTCAAGTGCAAGTGCCGGCTCCCCGCCACGCCCCTCGGTCCAGGACAGATACACACCCACCTCGGCGTGTGACAGGTAATTACAGCACGCGAGTGGCTGTGCTGGATGGAAGATTGGAAGGTCAGGCCCGGCTGTCTGCTCCCGGTGGCGCGCCCTCACCCCCCCCCCCCCCCGCCACCCCACTCGAGCGTCGCCCCTTCGACGACATCTACAACCGCTTCCATTAGTCGCGTGCCAACGCGGCCACTTGTTGCGCCGCCGTCTCCTACCGGTCTGCCGTTCCCGCGCCCGTCCGTCCGTTCGCCGCCTGACATTTCCGGACCGCGACGCCAAAAACGGGAGCGTTCGTTGGTTTCGCCCGTTTAATGCCAGCCTTCATCTCGCTTCAAAATCACCAGCAGCTGCTCAGCTGACTTTTAAGGGCATTTTCACACTTGTCAGGTTCGTTCTGATTGAGACGTATTTACACTCCCATCACATTTCCGTCTCAGGCATCACAATCAAAAGAAGGGAGTCACTGACTGAGTAGTCAGAGAAGAAGCCGTGCACGCACAGGTTAAACAAGCAAACGTTCACAGCAACAACCTCCATCCAGGAGCAAAGCTAGAAACTTGTTGTGGGTCGAAGGTACGAACCATGACACAACTGCACAGCCAATGTGGACTCCACATCATGTGTTTGATCACCAGTCAAGTCATTCGAGCATCAGATTTAACTCCATCAACATGAAACATCACCTTAGACACACTGAGCCTCTTCTCAAAAACGACTGTGTTCAGAGTCATTCATAAAAAACGGTCGAAAAAATGGTCAAAAACACTTCGTTTCCTTAATATCTTGAAGGTAATTAAGACAGTGGATGATTTGAATTGCCTTTGAACGCAGCCTGCTGTTGATTACCGCCGCTCTTTATGCTCCTCCCCCTTTCCTGGCCGTTATTATTAACTCAAAATGGACCGGCAACTCATTTAAATTTGATTAGAAATGTTAATTACACCAGGCAGCTTAAACAGAAAGGTTGCAGGGATGAGGCCAATATGACTGCACGGTGTTTAAACGCAGACAGGACCAGGTTGGTGCAGTTTGAAGCCCTTCAAGGTGATTTGCTTTATTGTCCTTTTGAGGATTTTCACACTTCCTGTCAACCGTGCAGCGAATAGTGCTGCCGTGGGAGAAAAAAAAAAAAACTTCGCAATCGCAACACGAGCCGGATTGTTGTTCCAGTGCGGAGGGAGATCAGTCGAGGTCAATCGCTTTGAATTTTGGAGCCACGCTCGGCAAACAATAGGAAGTGACCCCTGAGCCGCTGCCGCGCACTTCTGTCTTAACTCTGCATCGTCTCCAATCCTGCCTTGACTCCGGCTGACAAAGCGGCTGGTTCTCCATCGACGCCTGTGTTTGCGCGCGCCTTGTTTGTGTATATGATGAGGTATGATTGCCTTCCACTGAGGAGCACTTGACCATCAAGAGAACGAGGCGGCAATCTCTTCTTTTTTTTTTTTTTTTTCCAGTGTGGCAATAATGGTCACCTTAACGCCATCACGCGCTCGCCCCTCGCGGGCAAATGATGTCCTCCTGCTTGAATGCGACTCGGAGGCGGCCGTCGCTCTGCGGTTTGAATAACAATGCCGACGCCTGTTTCCCTCCCTGTCTCGCCCGTAAACCGGTTTAGAGGCCTCGCCAATAGTCTCTGTATTCGATCCATTCTGGTCGATTAGGTTTGCCAAGCCAAATTAAGTGGGAGCATCATCAGCCTTTGTGACCCGGGTAGCCCGAAGGTGCTCTCGCCCTCTTCACTTATCAACTCCGTTTCTGTGCGGCGACTCTTTTTTTTTTTTCCCCCCGGTCCCGCCTGTCAAACTGCGAATTCCGTGAAGCCATTCATCGGCAGAAAAAGGGAACACATTTTACTGCTCATGCTCCCGTCCATAGGATGTGGAGCCCAGTGAAAGAGGCGCTTGTGTGCCCCTTTTGTCATCACAGCTCTCGCTTTAGCGCGTAGAAATAAGAGAATGTCGCGCGAGCATCGACGGGAAGGGTGGTGGTCGGAGCAGAGACGGAAGACGGGTGGATGGACGGAGAGTCGCAGGAGGTGTTGGAAGAGTTTTGGGCGGAACCGACGTCGTTTTGGCGATTTATCTGGATTCCCGTCTTTTGTCCAATCGAGTGTTTTTCTTCACACTCTCCCCCACTGGTCGGCGCTCAATCCAGGAAGTAGCGCCCGTGAAAGCGAGCAGCTGTAGCAACCAGTGCATTGTGCGACCGAACCAAACTTCTCAGGCCTTCCCCGAGTCCCGGACCTGTTTTCTATAGTATGTATAATTTAACACCACCAAACTATACATTCTTCCTCCCAAAACTCAAGCCGTGGGTGGGGCTGTCGCATGGCGCTCAAGAGAGGAGATGAGGAGGAGCCCATTGAGAGAAAAACAGAGAGAGAGAGAGAGAGTGTGAGAGAGAGAGAGAGAGAGAGAGAGAGAGGGAGGGAGGGAGCTCCTCTTCTCTGAAAACGGGCCCCAGAACGGCCTGGGTGAGCCGGGGTTTCATTATCCCCCGTCCCTCTGTGATGAGGAGAAGAAAGGCGGACGTGAGAGAAAGAAAGAGAAAGAACAGAACAGAGGAGGGGAAGAAGAAAAGAAAGAGGCGTTTGATAGAGCTGTGTGGAGACCGTGTGTGAATGAGCCAGTGAAGGGCAGCCATTGTCTTGCCGCGACCTCAATTTGGTACTGTACGCTCCTCTTTTTACTGCACTGTCTCCAGCCACAATGCCTCCTTTCTCCTCCTCTCTTCTCCCTCTCTCTCTTAAAGAAATAGGGGGATTAGGGCCCACTGAGGGGAAATGCGTGTCCAGATTGCCAACGATCATGACTCCTCGCCATGTGACGCCAAGCCAACACGATATTCGACGGGACGCCGGTCACTTTGTTCGAGTCTCCAAAAAAAAAACAACACAAAATCACTGTCGCGCCCGATTTGGGGACCGTGATTGTGTTTTGAACAGGAATGTGGTGTGTTTTTGGACGGACCCAGGAGGGAGGTGCAGGAGGTGCAAGACGGAGAGTCACAGGGACGGAGCGCGCAGCTGTACTTCCTGTTTACCCAGGCCTCGTTGGAGACAGTGGGGAAGGAACAGGGGCTGCATTCATCTCCTCCTCCTCCTCCTCCTCCTCCTCTCTACCTCCACTGACCCCCTTCGCCCTCCCCTCTTTTCTTCCTGCTGCTTTAAGTCCTTATTTGCTTGTAACTTTCTGTCTTCCCCCTCGCCTTTGTCCTGGCGTGATTAAACCTCGGGAGGATGAGCTGGATTAGCATTTAGCTCTTTCTTGACGGTTCGAAGGAGAAAAACGCCACCGAGCGTCTCGAAGTGGAGAGACGGGCTACAGACACGCAGAGGAAACAAAGGAAGACTGGCGAACACTGTGAACTTTCAAACTTAGTTAACTTTCTTCAACACAGTTCAGTTGTTAGGAAGTTCTATATATATATATAAGGAAGAAAAAAACCTTGTTGTGTTCCTCCACTGAAACATGGAGCATGCACACACAGAACTCTATTAGAGAGCTTAGAAGTTTGGGTTCGCTTTGATGGCGAGCAAACCAACTGTAACTGTACGCGCAAAGCAGACCTTGAAGGCTCTGAGAGTGAGCGAGAGAGAGAGAGAGAGAGAGAGAGGGAACCGGAGGAGGAGAGAGACGGCGCGTCCCGGTCGTTTGTTCCACCCACCCGAGCCGAGCCCTCCCTGACCTTCCTTTGTGCAGTCGGACATCAGACCGAGACGCCGCGGAAGACGCGCTAGATTAAAAGGATTGTTCCTCTCTCGCCGCTATAGTCCCCTATTGTACAGAGGGCCGGCGGCCGACGAGTCCGCCGTGTCACATGTGTATTTATGCACAAACACACGCACACACACACACACACGCCCACGCCAGCCACTGGCTCGCTTATACATGCACGGATATGGTGTCAAAACTGTTGCCGGGGCGCGGCGGGACCCCCCTTTTCATCTGCGCGCGGCGTTTTTGCCGCGCCGACAGTCCATCCATCCGCGCCGCCATCATTAAGGCGGCCGACCGCGTGAACGTCGCACAAAGGAAGACGCGAGGAAAAGAGAGACGTGGAAAGGTTCAGGAAATGATTACACCACCCCCCCCTCCTCCTCCTTTTTTTTTTTTCTAACCCACAACCTTTCCATAAACGTGCATAAGTCGTGAGACGTTTACTCTCACTGTAACTTTAAAAGTTAACTTTCTTTGTGTTGCTGTTTCGAAGACGTTATGCAGATTATAGACTCTTCTTCAGATGTTTTATGTATTTGCAGAGAGAAAACTTTTTTGTCGATCGCATTGTCGCAGAGGAGGGGAAAGAAAAAGCCGGCGCGCCGCGAAGCCTTCGTTCGCAGAAAGGTGTTTACCCGATCATTTAAATTTCAAGAGACGCGTCTCATTCATTCCCTGTGGTATCGAGTGACCTGTGCCACTCATCCTAAATGTGAGACCTTGCATCTCGCAAATAACGCGCGGCGCGCTTGTTTAAAGTGCGCTTTAATGCTGAATTCAAATGATTCACCGGGATCCTCTGAAAGGCGGGCCCCCGAGTGTTTGTTGCCGCGCGAGGACTCCGCCCTTGAACCGGAGGCACCCCGCCGCATCGCGCCGAGCGTCCTCCCTTGCTGAAGTGTCCTTGAGCAAAGACAGCGCAGCCCTGTCAGCTGTGCGAGTGCTGTTCCACCGCTGACCCCGTGTTCTGACCTCCGTGTAGGAGAGAATAACCGAGGCTGCATCTATCGGACTTCTTTTTTTTTTTTTTTTTTTTTTACCCTCCCTCCCTCTCGCAGAATTGATCACCCAAAGGAAGAATGGTATGTTCACGAGCCCGCTCGCCACCGGGAGGTCAGCGCGCGGGGTCAGCTTTGGAACGGCGCCTCTGCAAAATGATTGGTGCTTTGCTCAAGGACTCTCCGTCCAACAAAAGGAGGAAGAATCAAACCTGTCCCTGCTTGCAAATCCCCCCTTTTTTTTTTTGACGGGGGACCTTCGGTGGGGACGCTGGACGTGATCCAACGTAACAGAGCGTCGGGGTGTCCAGTCCGAGGCCGTCCTCCCTTCTGTCTCACAGCTTCCTCGCTCCCCGAAAAACTTCCAGGAAAGTCGAGAAAAGACAACTAGTTTCTCATTTTTCCTAATTCCGAACTGATTATAACCACGGAACTTGTGTCCGGGGCTCCGAGGTCACGCTGAACAGGCAAAATCCATAAGTTTGTATAAATCAGGGGTGTGTAACTCATTTTAGTTCAGGGGCCGCGTACAACCCGGTTTGATCTCAATGGGGCTGGAGGAGCAATACGGTAGCATCATAACCTTTATATATATGTTAGCATTTACAAACTGTAAATTAGATTCAGTGTAAGGAAGTCGTCGGAAATCACTGACATTGATGAACTCTGTCAGATTAAAAATAAACAACCTGAAATTTTTTCATGGAAGAAAAAAAAACTTCAACTTTTCTATTTTATTTTAATGTGACCTTGATGTTTAGAGGAGATCTCATTTACAAGAGTCCACACTCATGTTTGCAAGAGCCTGTTGCTTACTCAACGTCATGTTTTCTACTCACACTCCTCGTACGAGTTTTGGGGTTTCCGATGGTTTTATGACTGATAGAATGGTGCACCCTGACCCTTCGGAGCACCTTTAGGTTCGGCGTCTTGCCCAAGAACCTTTCAGCAAGTGGACAGAGTGAGGCGGGGGCTTGAAACGCCATCGTAGACAAACCGTTCTGCCGAAAAGATAAAAATCCATAAGAGTGAAGAACATCAGCAAAAAAAAAAAAACACCCTCCCAAAAAAACCCACATCGGTATTATGCAAGCAAACATTTCTTCGATATGCACTCAGCACCGCTGAATACTCTGCATTCAACAACAAAAAATACGATCCTCTAAAAGAGTCGCCTTCAAATATTCAACTATTATTTCCAGGCTCCACTGTGCTGCATTCCCAAATCTCCTGTGGAATTTCAATTACGAGTCATTTTGATTAAACATGCAAATACCCCCCCCCCACACACCCCCTCCCCCCATCCTTGATGGTGTCCTTTGTTAGCGTGGCCTTCTTTTGGCTAAAAAAAACCACACTCTCTTGAGTGTCCCCCATGTAATGAAGATTGAAGATTAAACAACAGGAAGGAGCCATTATTTTTGTCAGGGAATTAAAGTACCATCAATCTCACTTAATCACCTTCCTAATATCTCCTCAGACGCCAGCAGAGAGCTGTTTCGCAGCTCAAGGTTAACGCGCTTTGTTTTGCGGAAAGCAAAGAGAGTTGGGGGGGGGGGGTGGGAGGCGGGGGAGGGAGGGAGGGGGGGGGTCGAACGCACGCATGCGAGAGACGCATGGAAAGCCACCCCCGGCACGCGCCGCGCCCGACCGTCCGTCCGACCAACCGAGTGGCCGCGGCTTACAGTAAACAGTGATTTGTCGGTGGGAGGTCAGAGCCCCGGAGGTTGATGGAGATAGAAATGACAGCTATTGTATCGGCCTGTAATTATCTCTGTCTGCCGGCTCGCCCGCTCACTTCCTGTAGAGACGGAGGAGGAGGAGGAGAAGAGCCGGCGGTCGGCTGCTTCGCTCCGTCTCCTGACAGGTGGCGGCGTCTGTCCTTGATGGCCCGAGAGACGGCGGTGGGGACGGTGGGACGAGAGGGACGAGACTTTAAGGGCGGCCAGAGAGCGGGGTGGGGGTGGGTGGGGGTGCTTTTTCGGATCCACCGGTCACATGACGACCAGTGACAACGTCCCTTCGACATCCACCTGTAGAGGCAGCTGAGCTTCGACACCTGCTCTCCTGCGACACGCAGACAGTTCTGACCAGGGTTTAAAAAACACACTCAAACCTGCTGAGTTCAAATGTCCACAAGGGAAAGAAAAAAAGCCTCTCTGTGCTGTGATGTAACAGACCCAGGTGAGTGTCTCTCCCAGCTCAGTATGTCACAACATTTATCACAGTTATTAAGTTTGAATGCCACAATAGCCGAGGTGATGGTGTCATTAACTTAGTGGGTTTGCCTCACGCACACACACAATTATCCACAGACGGGGGTCCCCCCCCCCGTCCCCCCCTCCCGTCCCCCCCTCCCCTCTCTTCAGCACTTGACAGACACCTGCGGCGCAACACTGATACAAATAGCCGAGTTTGGAAGGTTACAGCCAGTCAGACACGCGGTAATCAACTTTGATGGTGCCTACACGAGCCAGTTATGGTCTGACTGAAACCTGTGATTCTCCGGCTAAAGAACCACTTCCCCTCAGCGGAGGGAGCGCACGTAACCACGGAAACCGCCTGTAAAGCCACACAAAAGGAGCGAGCGGAGGGAGAAAAAAAAGAAAAAGAGAGGGATGGGGGGGGGCTCGAACACTCCAGTTGACTACCATTGATTTACTGTTTGAGAGAGAAAAGAGGGAGGGAAGGGGGGGGTGTGGACAGAAGATGGACTGAGTGTTTGTGGGACTCAGTTCATCGTGGCTGACTGAACGCGCTCGGGGCTTCTGGGGGTCTCGAACGCTGCGGTACCGGCTCGACGTGGAGCGGAGTCTGTGTGCGACCTGCATCACTGCGAATCCCCCCTTAGCTGTACACGACGCCGCAAATGCTAAACCCCGATTATGTCGAACTGCCTCGCAAGGTCAAAGGTCAAGCTATAATAAGTACTGGCTCCTCGTTTCCAATACATTTCGTCACGTTTGCCTCTCTCCTCTCTCACATCCGTGCAGCTCTCCCGCACCGCAGTAAGGGGGAGGTGGGGGGGGGGGGGGATGCACATGGAACAGTGTGAGAACATCAGGGCGTCTGGTTGTGGCAGAGGATCGACCGCTGCATGTGTTCAAGGGAGACTGTGCATGAGTACCTGCTGTCAGGCAAACACTGCGCCTGAAGTTGCAGCCAATTAGAAGTGAGATGGGAGGAGAGAGAAACGTGGAAGGAAC
Organism: Malacoctenus tetranemus; assembly: GCA_032274765.1. Lineage (NCBI taxonomy): Eukaryota > Metazoa > Chordata > Actinopteri > Blenniiformes > Labrisomidae > Malacoctenus > Malacoctenus tetranemus. Next base: position 3,690,849 of record JAUESF010000031.1, read on the forward strand.
AGGTCTCCTCTGTGTGGTCTCATGATTGTGCTCAACCAAATTAGTTTGAATTCCTGGCTGATTCGGACAGTTCCGGTCACTCCTGCTTTCTAGACATACGGTCGGAGGCTTCCAGCCGTCGGGCTTCGTACCTCGCGCGTCGCTGTTGGAGGCGATCGACAGATGACACTCTGAACCTGGGCGGGCCAGACGCCAGCGCGCGCGTCTCGTAAACCGAGCGGCGCTCCGGCATCATGCTCCAAACATTAACCTCATTTTCGCGTGTTTACGTCGTTTCGCTCAAACCCGAGTCCTCGGACGACCCCTCCCCCCCCCTCCTCCTCCTCTCGCTTCTTGTTTGTGCAATTTGCTTATGCAATGCTGATTACACCCATCTGACCAGGGACACGTGATTGGGAGAAGAATCGGCATCAAATTTCCCCAATAAAGCTTTTTTCTTTTTTTTTTTCATGAAGCCAGACAGACAGGCTTTTCTTTGCTGTTTATTAGGTTTGTATTTTTTCGTCTGTGTCTTGTGGGGCGACCAGTGTGCAAGGCAGGAATAATAAGGCGCGCTACTGTCACAGGAGCCCCGTCTGATTCGGCTGTCTGTTGTGCACGACGTATCGCACGCCAGACATCACACAGAGACCCCGGCGCGCACGCCTGAGGACACGGTCGCGGGGTCTCGCCACTTTTTTTGTTTTGTGTGTTTTCGTCTTCCACCCCGTGTCGTTTCAAGTGCGTCGGGAATCCCGGGCCGGGGCCATCAAAGCGGCGCGCGAACCGTTAATGGTTTTACAGCTTGTTAGTTAGTTTTAGCCCCACTCGGGAGGAGGACGCATGTGTTTGTGTGTGTGTGATGAAGTGAGGTGTTGTCCCGGCTGAAGACAGCTTTGAGGAGCGTGTCGCTGGTCATTTAATGCACACAAAAATGAGGTGAAAAGAAAATAAATGCACTGGGAGACAAAAAGGAACGCGTCTTCGCGGGAGGCTGCTGTATATAGTGCAGAGCGACTCGTCCAAACGCAAACACACCACGAACGGTACGGCGGCGTGTCGATAGTCATCTCTCTTTCTGGCCCTCTCACTGGGAGTCCGGTGAGGCCTGGCCTAATTGAGCTGGCCTCAGGAAGCCCATCATTAGCCCTGCTGCTCCGGTCACACATGGCCACCAGATGTGAGTCCAGCCACAATGGAACGCAGAGTGCCACTCTTTCTTTCCGTCTTCCTCTCTCTCTCTCTCCCTCCCTCCATCTCTCTCTCTCTCTGTGTCACTCCTCAACCTAATAAACTGGCTTTTGTCTCCATGCCGCCATTGTCCGTTAAGCCTACCACTGCCCGCCATAAGAGAAGTCATTGGGGCCTGAATGTGATGCTTTGTCCCGACAATAGACAGAAATAGGAGAGGCAGAAGAGGGTGGAAAAGAGGGGACAGAGGGGGGGTCACTCGAGACAGTTCTCGATGCACTCTCTGGAATTTTTATGGCTTGTTTTTGTCACATTAGAATTCATTGTCTTGGCCAGTGAAATATACATCGCACCTTTCTTTACTTCTGCAGCCCCGACTTTAAATTGAAACGATGACACGCAACACGTCTCTGTCTCTAATCTCCGTCTATATATTTCTTTTTAATCCTGTCTAATAATTATGTCTGATGGCTCAAATAGGCTTTAATAAAGGGGGCTGAACTCAGGTTCAAGTCCAATTGCGCCATGAAAAGAACTCGAGAGCTCTGACAGGATAATAAATCATCAAAAATAAAGCGCTTGCTTGGAGTCGCATTGTTCTTCCTCACCCTCACAGAAGCTGCAGTGAGGGGAGACTCGCTGCTGGACTTTAATTCTTCCTCTCTGAGGTTTTTAGTCCTCATATGGAGTTGTTTGCAGCCTTTAACGACACACCCACAGTTTGCATGTTCTTTCCTCGGTAAACAAAGGATAGATCTCGAGAGCAAAAATGCCACGAGTTTCCATGTTTAACCACAAAGGCGTAGAAGTACGCAAGTAGATGTGTTGGTTAATGGAGACCTCTGAGAGAGCACGTTTCCAGACTTCAACGGCTCTCCTCCCCCAACCTTAAACCGACGACGACACACCTGGAATTCAGAGTGTTTGCCGACCACCAGAAGACACAATTCAACATCCACGCCGAAGGACACGTTCACAAGCAGCCGCGCTCCGGCTGCGGCTGAACTGTTGACCCCGCGATCAAAAAGGACAGCCCACTCAGCCACCTGAGCCACAGCCGCCCGAAACACTTCAGCCGCGTCGGTTGAGACACAGCGAGGGTGCGCGGCTGCACGGTCGGTCCAGCTGATCCTGAGATCGGTGTTGTCGTCTCAGGTCGTCAGGCGACCGTCTTTCACTGTCCCTGTCATTTGCTTCTCAGAGTAAGACAGTCATTTAACATTGTAGCACTTGGTCACTTCTTTAGATTCAGTCCCGACTTAAAAGGGACTTTTCTGACCTCCAATAGAGCAAAGAACATGTGGAGAAACATGCTGCTTCTACAGTGTTTCAGTCATATCTGAGATCTCTTTGAGGTCTATGCTGAAGCTGTGGTTTCATCACATTTCCCTCTGTTTTGCTGCGAATGTCTCTGTCTCAGCCACTTGTGCGAAGTGTGCGCGCGCGCGCACGTGCGTGTGTCTGCGAGTTCAAGCGCAGACGCATGGCAATACATGATACATTTCGACGGCTGCCCTCATTTGAGACAAATGCAATTATCACGCGCCGCTGAGTTTTTTCTTATTATTGAAAAGTTAAGTCGCTAATCTGTGAAGTTGTTCCTCAGCTGAATTAATTCAATTATCTGGCAGCATGAGTAGATATCAAGGTTTGACGTTTGTGTCTGCGCGCCGGCTCTCTCCCAGCGCCACAATATGCATATGTGTGTGCGTGCGTCTCTGATATTAGTGTGTATTAATGCCTGTATGTTTCTGACAAGCGGCATTGTATGGGCATGTGCGCGCAGTCGTGTATGGATGTATTCGTGCGTACTGTGCGCGCGGGGGGGGGGATGTGTGAGAATAGGCGCCATGTTTTTTTGACTCCCACTGGATCAAGGCCTTTTATAATCCACTGAGCCGACATAATTCCACCTCACTTACAATGGATTTGTCTCTGCTTTGTCTCCTCATTATTGTTCCCATTCACATGATAAGCTGCTTCATGACTCTATTAGCATTCTCTTCTAGCCACCGCGCTCCAGACGCCGCCATTTCAACTTTGGCGCCGGGGAATCCAAACTTTTTTTTTTTGGAGTCGCGGTCGCGGCCTGAAACGCTGAAGGTCAGCGACGGAAGATCAAATGGACGCTTGGTACGAGAGCCTATTATGGGATTTCTGCATTGTTTACGTGCATGATCGCCCTGGCTAAGTGACGCAATATGAGGATTTAAGCCACGTTCATTCTGGGTTTGGAATCCTACATCATTCATTTGATAAAACGACAGACAGACAGCGTCTCTAACACCTTCCTGCACTAATCAATTTCACTTGGAGCAGACAAATTATACATACATGACGATAAGTGAGACATTATTTAACAGGAAAGAAGTAAAGACATGATTTTGGTCAGTTCAATGGGTTGAACTGGGCTTTCATGTGCCTTTAGTTCCAGGTCTCATCTGAGCTTTTAGACTCTACAAGTCCCTTTGAACCCTCGTTCATGATCGGCTTCAGCTGATCTGTTTTCAGACTTAAATGTTTTTTCTGGTTTCTGTAAAAAAAATTCGACGACAGCCTGCGGAGCTCTCCGTGACTGACAAGCGAAGGCCACATCCGTGTTTATTTGCAGGGAAATATTTAATTTGAGCGCTTCAGAGCACGGTATACACTATTCTTGGCAATTTTTTTGAAAAACTGTAATCATGGCAAATACTTCCTTGGCCTTGCGCTCGCATCGCAACATTTTTTTTTTTTCTCCCACTGAGTCAATAACGGGTCATTTGTTGGTAATTTATTCAGGATCCTTTAAGGTTGTCAAAGAGTCCAAGAACACACACGTCCATCAAGCTTCCCTGTATGGTGATTAATCTAAAAAAACCTGACTTGCAGTTATCACATAAAGCCTGAGAGCTTACTCTGTCGTGCTTCCGCAGAGTGTTGAAGAAACACTCTGGGTTTTTTCTTCTTAAACTCGACAACTTCGGTGTGAATCTTCTCTTTTTCTTATCTCTTGTTTTTTCGTCCGTCTCTCTCTCTCGCTCTTCCTGTCAGACATGCTAATGCCATTGATTCTCGTTGCGAACAGGACAGAACCATCTGCAGATAAGAAGACAATGCTTGCAGCGGCCCATGGATTTCTTCCCGGTGCTCTGAGAGAGGTGTGTGTGTTGCGCGTGTGTGTGTGTGTGGCGCGGGCTGTATTGGAGTTCACGGGGTTCTCACAATCTGTTGTCTTACAGATCATATTGACAGGCTCCTCTGGGCTCGGCCCAACGCTGAGGCTTCTTTTTGTTTTGCTTTTTAATCAAAGAATGGATGGAAGACTGTGGCGCAGGAGTGCCAGATCCTGCGCTCGCGTCGCCCGTGCGCTCGTTGCGAGGCGCGGAATAAAAAAAACCTGTATCTTTTTTGCATCGGTGCGAGGGGCGTGTTGCGACAGGGGTTGTGTAATTTATTTATCCGATGTCAGGGTCCTAGACAATACAACTCCAGTGTCAAGGTTGGCAGTGACGGTTGCTATGGAGACGCTGGCAAACAGATCTCACAGATCTGGGCTCGCTTTCTCCTCTCCGAGAGGAAGGGAGGCTTTTGGAGAGCAGAGAGGCATCTCTCTCTCTTTTTTTTTTCTCTCTCTCTCTTTTCCCTCCTCAGCTGGTAGAGTGGTGGATATTGATCAAGAATCGAACCCGTGTCGCTCAGTAGAGAGGCCTAATGCACTTTCGACTCCAACTAGAAAGAGATGAAAAAGGCGTAAAATATAAAGGAAGACCAGCTACAGTGAATCACAGTGCGAAAAAAAGAAAAAAGAAAAAGAAGCAGAAACAAGACAAAGAGGGAGAGGGGAATGAAGAGGGAGCGTGTTTTTTAAGAGCAAATCAATTAAGCCTTTTCAGGCTGCTGCTATATGCATACAGCCATGTGCAGCATCCAAACACCTGTACATACACGAGCGCGGCCAGACACACACACGGCGTGCACACACAGCCGAAAGCCCTACCTGCTCGGGCTGTCATGCAGGAGGGAAGAGTAGTTAAGTGAAACGTGTTGAGCCCTCTCAGGTAATTACATCTCCATGCTAATGTCTAATTAGACAGCTCAGAGGGGACTCATCTGCACTGCATTAATTAATGCAGTCAATCCGCAACTTGCATGCGCACGCATTCAGGGGCAAACACACAACAGCACGCGCGCACACACACACACACACGTCGAGAAAGCATCCAGCTATAGCGTCATTCTTGAATGAAGTCAATCAGGGGATTACACAACTGCCTGTCGGGCTGTTTGCGGCTGGTGTTGGAACATGGCGGCTGCTCACCCCAATCTCACGCTCGCGCGACAACACTTGTTTACGCCCGCGCGGTCTGAAAGGTGCCGGGACCGGGACGATTGTTCGCTTTCCAGTCACGCGTCTCGCGTTCATGTCAATAATTGGTTGTGAATCACGGATAAATATTTGAAAGGAGGCGTAATCTGTTCAGGGAGCTGCTGATTATCGTAGGTGAGGGTCAGACGTTCAAGGCAAATAAGGCACGTGACAGATCTGCTACATGCGGATTTGTGCCGATATGGAGCTGAGCAAAGAGCCGGTTAGAACAGCAATCGTCAATAAATCGCTTTCCTTCACTACTTGTTGGGAAACCAGAACAGGAAGTGTTTGGGACACGCACGCACCTGTAACCAGGAAGCCACGGACTTGCACCTAAAGTTGCTCGAGAGCCACCGAACACTCAGGACGTCCACAAAGGGAAGATGCGAACGTCGCGTCGCAACAACTCGATTATCATCGCAGGATCGTGTGGGAGAAGAAGAAGAAGAAGAAGAAGAAGAAGAAGAAGAAGAAGAAGAAAAAAATAAACTTTAGTTGTACAGCGAGAAACTGAGCAAACATCTTCTTCATGGTGTCGGCGGCACCGCGCCGTCTGAGACGACCTCTCGAGATCCTCCGAAGAAAGAGACTCTTACGCGCCATTGTGCGGCGAAAAAAAACAACTCATTGTGTTCGTGCAAAATGAGTGTCGTCTTCACGTCTGAGAAAAAAAAACTCAGAGTCAGGGGTCACGCCGTTTAAAATTATATTGTTTCGTTTCTATACTTCACTTTAAATGAAATAAATATATATTTCCAGGGGGAATAAAAGGAACGTTGTGCCTGACGAGACTCAGTCCTTGATGGCTGATCGGGGAGCCGGCTCCTGTGCGACAAACACAGGCGCAGTTGATAAATGAACCGGAGTGAAGAAAAAAAAAAAAAGACACACAAAAGGCGCCTGAGCGCGCCGAGCCACCGGGACTCTCCCGGGGCCTCCACGCCGAGCTGTTGGGACGCATTGTTGTGGTAACTGGTTTGGCGCAGAGATTAATTTTGACCCTAATTTCACCCCACGTCACCCACGCCGCTGCTAAGATCGCCTGACGGCACCCTGCTCTGTGCGCGTTTGCACGTGCCTGTACAGTACGCGCGTGTGTGTGTGCGTGCGTGGCAGTCGACTGACCCCGGGGTTTTTTACAGTAGTGATGAGAGGTAACTGGACTAATTCACTGTCCTACTGTGAACGTCTTGTGTAATTAAGGCCAACTTGTCAGACGGGTCATGCTTCTGTGTCGCCCATTCACTCCCGCTCGCTCGCTCTCTCCACTCTGTCAGCTCTGAGCAAGAGTTTATTTAGAGGGTGTGAATGTGTGTGTGTGTGTGCGCCTCATTTGAAGAATCTTTAATTTTCTCCAAGTGGGATTCTCTCTCTCTCACACACACACACACACTCTCTCTCTCTGCAGTGAGCCTAAAAAGCCTGTGTGTTTTTGCTTCCGCGCGGTGATTGGCTGGTTTCGACGCGACTCCTGTAAATCATCCACCGTGTGCTCTTTTGAAGAGTTGAGCAACCGCGTCTCGTCCGCACTCGTTCACCCTTAAATCATGGAAACACGGAGGTGAATGGGTTCTCCATACCGTTCTGCAGCACTCCAGCTCTCATGAATGGAACCGCCATACGAGGGGGGCACTTGAGAGGAGCGAGTGATTTGCGATGCCGGCTTGAACCGGTGAGATGTTCAAACAGGTGGGCTCGGAAATCATCTAAAACCTGACACAAACAATTGGGAGGCGGGGCTAGAAAAACGCAACATGAACCGGGTACCAGTCCGTCACCTGAATCGACATGTCAACAATCGACCACAAGTGCACGTTCCTCCAACGGGGCGCACTTGGACTTGAACCTGGAACCTGCGGTGACTGCAAAGTAACCACTACCCCACAGTGCAACAGTTTAAATGAGTGCACATAATCTGAATGAGCTCGACTTTCTTATATTAAGCTGCTTTTCAAGGAGGATGAACTGTATTTACACACGTCTAATTCTTCTACCTCCATGTGTATTAATTGTAGTCAAAGCACCGTGCGCATGCAAGACCCTCCTCCTTACTGTACACTGTATGGGAATCTCCTCCTCTCTCCGGCTGCCTCCGTCGCAGCGCCGTATCTCCATCAGACCACGACGCGCCGAAAAATCTGCTCGCTAATTACAGCCATATAAATCAGGAGTCGTAATTATGCTAATTAGAGCGCTAACTTCCTCTCAGAAGCCTTGCACCAACAAAGGGCGACGGTATCGGATGATGCGGCGTGTTAACGAGCTTGTCAACTTATCTGACACAGGCTAATTACTCGGCGGGACTCCTTCGGCGGAGGGCGAGGTATCGGAGCTGCCGGGGTGGTTTTATCCCCCCCCCCCCACGCCCTCCCCCTCCCCTCTCTGGGAGGTTGCAGCACCACCCGGTTCAGCCTGCAGGTTGCTGCTCCACTCTGAGGAGGGGGAGAGGTAATATTATGAAGCTATAACACCAAAGAGTCATTTAGGATCTCAAAGCAAACCAGGTGTGGTCAGTTCACAGTCACGGTTCCTCCCAGTGACGGGTGCGTCCGCACTGTGTGTTCTCACACACTGTAAACACTCACACAGACTATCAGCAACTCGCGAGCGCTTCCTGAAGATTAACCTTTGCTTTCCTGTCCGTCTGCGTGTCTGTTTGTCCTGTTTTCTGTCTGTCTCTCTGTCTGTCTGCGCGTCAATATGCCAGTCTGCCCGTGCGTTGAGAGCTGCGGAGTCCCAAAAAAACAACAACCGGTTTCGAGGACGATGAAGAACACGGAGGATGAGGAGAGGTGAGGCAGAAAGCGACCGCGCGGCCGTTTTTTTCTTTTTTGCTCGAGTTGCGAGAGGCCGTTCCAAAACCGTGGCGCGGCGGCGAACGCTCCGGCCTCCCTCGGCCCGGGCCCGCGTCGGGCGCCGTGATTGACGGGTGCGTTTGGGCGTCGGGGGGGTCGTCGAGGCGCAGCTTCGAGTGGGCGGGGACATCCCGGAAGGACGCTGGGTGATTCACGAGCCCCGGTGGGAAAAAAAAACGAGGCGAGCAACATTTCTGACACGCGACGCGGAGCGGCAGGTGGCGCGCCGGCTCCCGTCCCCCCCCCCCACCCCCCGACAACTTGCAAGCGAGTCCCAGCCCCTCGTTGCCGATCGGAGTTACTAAAAATGTTGCTCTGTGCATGACTACCACCTGCTGTCTACCTTCGTCTCCTCCCTCCGTCTTCCTCCTCCTCAGTGTTGTACCGCGCTCTGACAAATATTTAACGCGATCTAACAACCAGATGAAAACATCTGTGCAGCGGCAGCCATCACTCGCTTTTCACTCATTTTTTTGAGGAAGAGGAGGAGGAGGAGGAGGAGGAGGGAGGGAGGGGGGTTCTGAGTTTAAAGGCCCTCCTTCCAGATATTTGACAATGGGGCCCTTTTTTCTCACACTGTCGTGATTATTTCACCCCGTGTTACATGTGGCATGATTAGCTCCTCTCCTCTTTCTTCCTCTCCTTTCCCCCCCCCCGCCTGCCGCCCTCCCCCCTCCTCACCCCTTCCTCCCTCAATCTGTCTCTGTGTTCAGTATGCTGTGCTGAGAGGGCATCATTACGGAGCCCGTATTTGAGTCATTTTGATTTAAGCAGCCAGACAATGGCCTGTTGATTGAAGCAACCAGAAGGCAGACAATAGGGTTCTATGCCACATAATGCGCCACCATTTTTTCTGAGCTCCCCGCTTTCAGAAAAGGGCCCCGGCTCTCCATTGTGCCTCTCCCGGAGGGAAAAAAATGGTGCTTGGGGAGGAGGAATATTTTCCCGTGGTATGTCATTATTTTGCAAATTTCTATTATCTCATCATGTTGTCTTCATTGTAATTGCAGCTAATTAGGAGGCTAGTTAGGAGCCCGGGCTTTGAGGCTGGCTCGGCTGCTGAAAGGAGCCCACCGATTATGGCCCCGACAAGAGAGGAAGCAGGAGAAAAGGGGAGATTAATGCTGTTACCCAGGAGACACTGGCTTCCATCTGCGGGGAACAATGCAGTTTTGTTTTCTCCGGGATCCTGCTCAGATCAACAGAATGGGCGAGCTCGGCTCTACTCTGCTTGGCGACAATGCCCAATTCTGTCTTAACGTGGCTCAGGCAAATACTCCCCCCCCCTCCCCTCACCCTCCCCTCCCCTCCTGAACCTCACCCAAACACCACCCCCCCTCTCCTAACCTCATCCCTTCCTCACCTTCCCTGCCTCCCTCCTTCCTCCTCCGTCACTCTCGCCACCTTCCCTTCGCTCAGCGGGCCCCGACTAAAAAGCTTAGCGCCCTCAGCAATCCAGCCCGTGACTGAGAGCCCCCCCCCCCCACCTTCCCTGTTGCCCACCCCCTTTAGTATCAGATGAAAGCGGCGCGATGTGTGGATAGAGTTCCCAGGTTGCGGGAGGTCGCGCCCTTGTCACACACGGAGCTGCGAGGTTTTACTCCCCGATCCCTGCCGAGCTCCAGAGCACTTAATGAAATAATATACTCTGTCGCTTTTTGCTCTCTCTTCCTCCTCTCGTTCTCTCGCTCGCCACTGAGCCCCCACCACCCCCCCTCGCCGAACCCGAGGCAGGCCCCTTGTCTCAGAGCAGGGGCCCCAGCGGCCCCTAGACACCTTCTTTGCAAAGAGAGGGAGGAGAACACAATGAGAGAGGGAGCCTAGTTTGGTACAGTACAAACACACGGAGGACAAGCAGGCGAGCAGAAATGAAAGGCCTTTGTCTGCTTTTTGTCGGGGGGGAGGAGGGGGGAGGGAGGGGGGGGGGGACACCGAGAACGAGGGAGGACCAGGCGCTTATGGAGAAACGAATAGAGGAAGGAAACAACAGGCTGGATCACACGGCGGAGAGCATTGTGGTCCTGAGTGAGAAAGGTTTGGAGAGGAGCATCTCTCCATCTGGTCAGAGTAAGAAAAAAATGGCAGAGAGAGAGAGAGAGAGAGAGAGGGAGAGAGAGAGAGAGAGAGAGAGAGGGAGAGAGAGAGAGAGAGAGAGAGAGAGAGAGAGAGAGAGAGAGCGCGACACAGTGAGGGAGCAAACAGAGACAGAATGAGAGAAAGTATTGAGTAAGTGCCAGTGACATCTGCTCCCGTGGGCACAACAATAAAACTCCCTGTAGATCAGCCTCACACTATATATGCTCACACAATGCATCGGCCTCAAAGGCACAAATAAATATGTGTGTGCGCTCGTGTGAATGAGGAAGGTTCTCATGTCCGTGAAGTGTTCCCACCAAGCTTTGTTACAGTCACCTACACAGAATCTAAATTAGCTCAATACAGGAAAAAAAAGACTCTTCTGCTCTTATATCGTACTTTTTTTTTCTCAGGACTGCGACGCCTTCAGTGAACTCCTTAAAAAGGAAAACTCTAACATGTAAATGATGGACGGGATGCAAACGAGACCGCATTGCTTGGTCTGACGGAGGTCAAGCTCCAGTTAAAAATTATTGCCAGGAAACGCGCGAAAGATAACAAGCTTGTGTCGCACCGAAACTAACGCAACAACTTGCCAAAGAAATCTAACAAACATGTTTTTTTTCCTTTTATAACATAAATTTATCAATTTAATTATAAATGATGGCTTCTTCCCTTAAAACAGTGAGACGCCATTAAAAAAGTGATTCATTGTAAAGCCTAGAAACAGTTAAAATGATTTTTGAACCAACTTGCACCAACACTTTAACATTTAACTTTTTCCTTCCAGCCTCACAGATGAAACACTGTGTAGAGAATCCAGCATTTCTGTCGTCTTTTTCCTTTTTTTTTTTGCAGCATCAACAAATAAAGTTGCGTTACCTTCGGAAGTGCAGCTCTGGTATTTATCGAGCTTCTTC
>JAUESF010000031.1:3705785-3717614 GCA_032274765.1 Malacoctenus tetranemus
GGGTCCCCTCTCCCCACAGCTCCGCAGTGAGAATGATCTCATGAGAGAATTTCACATGGAACCATTCGGTTTCTAATGGGGGCTCGAAGGCACAGCGCCACTCGCAATTATCAGGTAATCCAAGAACTTTAATTCTGTTCTCGGAGAATCAAAAAGTCGCTCTGAACCTTTTCTTTTTAGACTCAAAAAAATGACTCGTTTCACCAAAGCGTGCTGGACGCTGACACGATAGAAGCGAGACACTGGACAGAAAAAAGAGCAAGCTCGAACGTATTACGTCACCAAAGATCACTGTCGTTCTCCTGTTATCGAGGACACGCACCGAGCCTCCGTGCAGCGACCGCGGCCGTCCACGTTGGACTCCACAAAAGAACTTTCCGTGACATCTGAGAGCGAACAAAAAGGTAGCAGCCGCTTCGCCTCGCTCCGTCTGTCCTCACTTCATTTTAAAAAAAAGAAAAGGAAAAAAAAAAAAGTAGGTGCATTTGAATGTTTGGATCCTTCTCCCTCATTACAGTGCCAGATTGATGGCAGAATAACTTATGCATACGAGACAAACAGTGCAACGAGCAAATTAGGCTTCACCTTATTGCCTTAAAGAGCCGAAAGATGCATTCCACATCAAGAAGAGACCGTTTTTAATGATAAATTCAAATGTTTTTATGTAAATATCGCTCTATTTACATCACAAGTGAGGGGAGCGGGTCCCCCGGTAGACGATTCAGAGCGGAAGGTGAAGACGGATGAGAATCAGAACCTCTGGACGGGTTAAATGATTAGATTCCTGCTCACAACACAACAGCATGCATGCGTGTGTGTGTGTGTGTGTGTGTCCGTGTCCGTAGTCTAATGACTGCGCTGTCTGCAGAGAGTGGAACACAGGAGGGAATTAGTCGTCATTGCATATCAAAGGCTCAGCCATTAGAGACACGGGGTTCGGGCTTCCTAATGAGAGGGGTACCGGTGTATGCGTGTGTGTTTATGTATTTGTATGTCTGTCTGAGTGCGTGTGTGTCCTCGGTGTATGTGCTGGGGTCACAGCACGCGCATGCTTTGACACACACCTTCAAACGCGGCGTGCTTCACGCGTCTCGTCGTTTGTTACACACGAATAAAAAAAGCTCCGGTTCGTCGTCGCCGATTGAGAGGCAAACGAAGGCGACGCGTGGTTTATCGAAGCGCGCATACGCGCTCTCCCCTTCAGATGTGTTCCACCGAGTCGGAGGGAGAGAGAGAGGGAGGGAGAGAGACGGGCGCGCGCGGCCGTGCCAGGGCCCTCTGGCAGGCCTCGCCGTGGCTCTCAGTGTGGCACGGCGTGGGCAGAGGTGCCAGCGAGATGCCAGGGCTTTGTGCGCGCCGCGCTCCATCCGACGCCAGCCCGCCGTACGCGTACGCGCCGAGGGGCAGAGGACTCGCACGCCCACCTGCACCTTCATCTCCGCGCACATCCAACTATCGCTCGCCCATATGTGGATCACCTTGTCTGATTCGCCTTTATTCCTCCGCGTGAATGTGTATGTGTGTGCGCGCGAGGGCTGATTGGCGATGCCCTCTGTGCCATCTGCAGCAACCCCCCGCTCCCCCCCTCCCTCTCCCTCTCTCTCCCCCCCCCCCACCACTCCACCGCCACCACATACACCCTTCCCACTCATCACAAGGGTGGGCTTAACCATCTGTGTGCCACTGTGTTCCCACAGTGAGAGAAGGGGGACTCGGGGGCTCCATAGTGGTGCAAGTGGGGTTGCCATGACAGACACATGCATACAAATATAAAAAGCAGCACAATGCACCGTATGTTGACATCGAGTCAAAGCAGGAAAGAGGAGAAGCGGATGGAGAAGTCGTGTTCAGTTAATCACCAACAAGTAGAAATCGTACGACTAACAAGTAAAACCAAGCTCAAAAAAACTGGATTTCATCACTTATGGGGGGGGAGCAATGAAAGATGAAGGGGGGGCTGGAGTGTTAAAACAACATCAATCAAGCCAGTTCACTTCAATTCATCCCCACAAACATGAAGCAAAAGCATCGTTCAGGCACGTTCAGCGAGCGAGGCCGCGGCGCGGTGGTCGGTGGTCCTACCTGGTGGCGAGAGGGCGATCGGCCGGTGCGTTCAGGAGCTCTTCCTCTGGCTGGTTCCAGCAGCAGGAGGGGCGCTGAGGTGGTAATCCACAGCTTCCTTCAAGGGGCCGCGCCGGGAGAAAAGATGAAACCAGGAAGTCCAAAACAGAATCCAAAATGTGAAACAGAGTCCGGGGGAAGCAGGAGCTGGAAAAAACATCCAAAAGTCCACATCGGAGAACCTGGCAACCTGGCAACAAGTGACCACAACCTGAAGCACATACTGCAGCTGGTGCACTCCCTCCACCAAGACAATCAGTCACAGGTGATCCACGTGAGGGGCGGGAGCAGCCAATCAGGCAGGAGGAGAACCTCAGAGTTGGAGATCCAGTCAGTCTGCAAAACAACAAACAAACAGCAATTTCACACCAAGAAGCTGTCGAAAAGCAGGTTTAAATCACAGCATCGCTTTGCTGTGACAATAGACGATCTGCAGTCAGTCGACACTTTTGATTTCACAGACAGCAGAGTTTCAGTTCAGTGCAGTTTGGGCGCTCTCATGCAAATTAAAGCCAACCTACAGTTAAGAGGAGGAAAAAAGAAACACATCACGTTAATTCTCTGCTTGATAAACTACGGATGTAAAAGTGGCTCCAGACACACACACACACACGAAGGTGTGAAGAGACTGTTCTGCTTTGCCCTGCTGCCGAGTCTAAATAAGACCAGTTTATTAAGCCGGTTCACACCTAAAAAAAAAACCCAACTCCCAACAATAAAGATTAAAGCGTGTGTTCAAACGCAGTTTCCTGATGTGTGACATGCCTGTGGTCATGCTTCACGGCCTTCGGTTGAACTAGGACACACACACACACACACATGCACGCGGAGACGTCGGCGCGGGCTGTACCATTATTGAAATCTGATGTAAATAGCTTCTATAAAAAGGTGGTGAGTTGTGGCCTGGTAATGACGGTGTGTGGGTGTAGGCGGCACGCTGGTTTACGAAGGCTGCCGGGTTGTAAGATGTTTAGGAAGCTCGCCACAACTGCGGTGGCCGCGGGCCAACTGGCTCGCAGCCTCGAACCTGAAGCAGCTCATTTTTTATTCAGCCCCCCCCCCTCCCTTACACACACACACACACACACATTTCTCAACTATTTTATTCATCTTTCCTGCTTTTTTCTCTCCCCCCCCTTTCATTCTTTGTCTCACTTTGGCATCTTGTTTAGCTTTAACGACTTATCTCAATCCACCCTCCTCCCATCATCAAACGAACACGCATATCGCACGTGTGCCAGCGTAAAAAAAAACACACACACGCCAAAACAGGTAGCGTGGAGAGGGTGGTGGTGGTGGTGGTGGGGGGGGTCGGGATTACGCGCGTGTCCTCTTGGCCTACCTGCCCTTTTTTTGTAAACTGCACACACACACACATAGACACACAGACACACACACACACGCGCGTTCGCAGACACACACACACACACCGACACTTCTGTCCCCATTGTTCCTTGTCTCGATGATGAAAAAGAGAAAGCGTCAAGAAAAACTCCAAGCGTCAAACCTCACACCCGGTCTGCTATGCGATAAGATTTATTTTTTCCAGCTGTGACATAGAAAATGGAAGTGGATTATTTAGTTTGAAAAAAAAAAGAGAAAAAAGACAGAATTAAATTAAAACTAGTAGGCGTTATTGTTAGGCGAGGAACATTGGGGGGCTTAAATATATAGGCTCAGCGTAGCCCTCAGGCAGTGGATAGCACAATCTCCTCTGCTCTTGTTCTTGCGAATGGACTTAAAAAGCACACACACACACACATATAAACAGCCTTCCAGGACCACAAAGCCTGTGTAGAAAATCAGAAAATCATTTCCTCTTCACTCTAGATTTCCTTATGCTCTCTTTTCTCTCTTTTTTTTCCTTCTGTTCTCTCTCTCCTCTCGCGTCGTCGTCGTCCCCCCCCCCCCCCCCCCCCCCCCCCCCTTCTCCCTTAGAGCAAGTACACAGGGGGCTGCCAGGCCGCATCAATCCAGGGCTGAGCTTGTGCCTTGACGTGGAGAAACACAAAGTGCAGAGATTTGGTGCATAAACATGTGCTCTTTAAAAAAAAAAAAAAAGGCGGCTGCAGCGAGCAGAGGAGAGGGGGAACGGTGCCAAATCCCCCCATTCAGCCTCAGACCCAAGGAGGCAACATCCCTGACAGCTTTGAGGTTGGGGAGGGGGAGGGGGGGGGGTTAGCGGATGGAAAGAAGGAGAAGAATGAAGAGAGATAGCGAGAGATTGCGACGAAGGAGGAGGAGGAGGAGGAGGAGGAAGAGGAGGAGGGGGGAGCACATCAGCTCCTGGGGATGAAAAACAAAGCTCAGGGAGTCTCAAAGTGATAATCCAATGAATCTTCATGGTTGAAGGAGGCTCGCTCCTCCAGATCGCTGTCGTATCACGAGACGCAGAGTCGGACCGCGCGCGGCCCCTCAAACTTCTCGCCTACGTGTGTGTGTGTGTGACACAAAAAAGTTGCGCGCAAACAACACAACTCCAGCACCCGGGACGCCTTGATAACTGCGAGAATCCAGGAGTTTGAGGGGGAGACGCGCAGTCGCTCCTCAGACTGGGGGGAAGAACATGCAAACTCCAGACAGGCCCACTGAGACGAATCTAGGGTGGGGGGGCTCAGATGCCTGTGAACCCCATGTGACCCGCGTCGACTTTTAGAGTTTGGTAAGTGGACATTAGAGCGTCTGATTCACTCGCGTCGCCCGCTCCAGGAACCAGACTCTGCGTGGGCAAACTCCAAGCGACGTGAATGCTCCGGGTTGAAAAGCTGCACATAAGTAGCAGGCCATTTATGGAGGCATTAAAGCCGCGCGAGCGCATCACTGCTGGCGTGACTTTTGACCTTTAAAAGACAAGGAGAGAGGATGAAGGAGGAGGGAGGGGGGGTGAAGGTGGACACTGTCGCGTACAGTGGGTGCAGGGTTCTGACGACGCTGACGTCGTGTCTCAGTCTGACGTTTGGAGGAAAAAAAAGTCTTCAAGTCAAAAAAGGAGGAGGAGGAGGGGGGGGGGGCAGTAAGCAGCCTGTGTGCGACTGTGCGAACACTTTGTGTGCGCGTGTGCTGGTCTGTGTTTGCAAGCGTCCGAGTTGTCTGGTCATTTTTCTCCGCCGTTGTAAATCATTCACTTTTCTTATTTATCTTCCCAGGCTAGTGTTTCATTAACCCCGCGGTGGCACAGGCTCCCTTTCATTCACTTCTGCCATTGTCTGCCGCTCACTCGTCTCACGGCGCCGGAGATTACTAATAGAGAAGTGACACCAGAAACAGTCTTGTTTTTTTTTTTGTGTTTTTTTTTTTTTTCCCTCCCTCCGCCATAATTAACTGACTTGATGTCTTCAAGGAGAGGAGCTAATTAGGAATGAGTTAGGACTCGCACAAAGAGTACAGATCGTTAATTAATTTTTCCAACGCGGCCATTGTCGGCGAGGAAAACAGCTTTGTTTACAGTGCGCGCTGTTTGCCACCGCGGTTAGAGACGCCGGCGCGCCGCGGAGGTACGGGCGGGGAAAAGGTCGATAGCGCGAGCGCGCCGCGTGTGCAGCTCGGCGCTCGGGAGAACACTGGAGGAGGAGGAGGAGGAGGAGGGGAAGGCATCAAAACCGAAAAGGAGGAAGTGCGACGCCAGTCAAAACGAGCCAACATGTTGGCGAGTGAGGGAGGGAGGGAGGGAGGGATTTGTGGTTCGAAGGGGCGCGACATGATCTCGGGTCGACTCTCTGCAGATGCTAAAATGCTAACAGTTAACACTGATGCTGGATCAAAAGATCAGGAGCGAGGGAGGAAGCGAAACTATGACATCAAGTAGAACCAAACACAACAGAGGAAAGTTCAGTGTGTGAGTTCCACCACACGGCGAGCCTGACAGTCGCTTGGGACGTTTCACTCGTGTGAAAGAAAACCACCAAAGTGGAGGTTGGTTCGGGGTGAGACACCTCCGTGCTTCGTGTCTGCCCTGCCTCGGCCTATTTACCGGCTCACTATTGCCGCCTGCGCCGGGATTGATGGGTACCGGGAACGGAGGACTAGACAACAGACACGGAGAGAAAGAGCTGCTTGTAAACGAACACGCACGTGTCGACATCCGTGTCACCGCATGTCAGTCGGAGGAGTCCGTGAGAGAAGGTGTGTGTGAGAGTGTGTGTGTGTGTGTGAGTGTGTGTGACAGCGGCCTGAGCCCCCGCCTGTATTAAGAGGGCCCTGGCAGCCAGAGATAGCGGCTCTATCTTAATGGCTTCTGCCGCCTGCCACTCAGCCTTCAGACGGAGTCCTCTGCCTGCACGTGTCCCCCCACGATAAACCCACTTCACAGGGGGCTCGCGCCTCTCCACGCTGGCCTCTCCTCTCTCCTCCTCCTCCTCCTCTCCACCTGGAGAGAGGAGGCAGAGAGAAGAAAAGATGCCACAAGTATTGATATACGAGCTCAGCCTAAGACAAGCTGTGTGCAAGAGAGGGAGAGAAAAGGACCGTGAACGCACCGCGGGCCTTCAGTCCTGAACCGTTGATCCTATCTGGTATCTTTTTTGCGTGACTCTTGCAGGACGCAACAAAGAACGCGATATCTGATGCAACACTGTCAATAACGTACGTTTGCAGAGTAACAGTGAGACGTCACGGCTATTTTTGGACCCTTCCAACATGTTACAATTGTCCAGCTTTTGGTCAAGTTCCCTGCCTCAGTCATGACTTTGTGTCTTTGTGTGTCAGCGCTGGCCAAGCTCAGCACCGTCTGTGCCAGAGGTGGAGCTGTCAGGAGACCGACGGCAGCTCATCCAGTGGGAGAAGCACAACTTATGACCCACTAAAGAGCTCCGCCCCCTTATCACAGCCAACGTTCTTAAATGCAACAATTAGCACGAGTTGTACTGTTAGAAATTCACGTCAGTGGCTCAGTTGGTGAGAGAGCGAACGTTGGCTTGGGTTTAATGATCAGCACGATCGTGAGCGTCAAAATAAGAGCTGTGGGAAATCGTGCAGCAGCTCCTGCAGGACTACTTTTTCATATAGCACGACTGCTGACAAAAGCCACGTAACATGTCAACAGCAACTTTCGAAGATTTTTGGATTCATCACAATTTTTAAATGATTTTTTCTGTTTGCATCGTTAGGTTAAACGTTCCTCCCGTCCAGCTCATAAATTTACCACTTACATCAGATCAAAGTGTTGCTACGCGGGATTGTCCAGCAGGAAGCTGAAACTGTCGGGAGCGTGCGCCACATCGTCAGTCGTCAGCATCAGCCCTTCGTTTGTCTCTGGGTTGTTGACCGTTTCTGTCTCGCCGCGAACAGTCGTGATTGCAACTCTCGAAAGCGTCGTCGAATCTTGATCTCCTCACTCCCCCCCCCCCAAACTTTGATTCCCAGCAGACGGGGCGCAGCAATATTCAACAGAGCCGAGCGTGCTCATTTCTCTCCGATTTAAATGCAAACTATGTCATTTTCGAGATGTGATCTTGCTCTTCCACAGAAAAACCCCTCTTAGGTCCATAACTACTGATTTGCCACATTGTGTCCGATGTGTGTGTCTCTGTATTTGCATAATATTGTGCGTGAATGTTTGTGAAAATGTGTGGGTGATGTGTGTGACTCTGTCCGTGTGTGTGTATGTGTGTGTGTGTGTGTGTGTGTATGTGTGTGTGTGCATCTTTGGGGCTGTGGGGGATTGTTTACTGCCGGTCTCTCGCTGCCCTCGCTCAGGCTTCGGCCCCTAATGCAATACAGCTGTTAGGGTCCCGACACGGGGGCCTCCCCATCAACGGTCTCATTGTAATGGACTCTCTGATGGTGTGTGGCGCGTCCGCGCGTTGCTCGGGTCCGCGTCTTCGTCGCGGGCTCTCGGACGTGACGGCGTCTCTTCCCTCCCGGACGGCGCGCGCTCGAGACGCGACGCGGCCGCGCGACGCCTCCGTGTCCCTCCGACACGGAAGGTCAAAGTTCAGATCAACACCCAACGCACCTATTTCATTTGTCCCCCCCCCCCTCTCACCAAACCCAATCTGTGGCCTTGTTTCATCATACTCAAGAACATGTTGACTGCAGACAATGGCCTACTCTTTGGTGGAGGTGGGGAGGGGTAGAGAGAGAGAGGGGGGGGGCACTCAAGGAGAACTTAATGTCTTCCCTGCCTTAAATCACTCTTTTGTTGCACCATGACTTTGTGAGAAACCTTGACATCGGGCTGACTAATACAATCTTCTGGAGGGAGAAAAAAAAAAGGTTTCCACACATACGACAGCGACAAGTACAATGATTACTGTTCATTTGCATTATCTGTCTTTTGTCACGTCGGAATAAATCACGGCTCAGTTCATGGCTAGGGGGGAAAGAAACTTTCAAAGCCACGCCGAGCGCCGCTCATTGTGCGCATGGTAATGACATGAACGCGTATTTGAAATTGGACAAACAGAAACCTCGTCGCTTATTCAGCCAGTTCGTCTTTACAAGGGTTGGTGGTGATGGTGGGGAAGGGGAGGGAGGGGGGGTGACAGGGCCACGGGGGCGTGTCCAGGTCAGCGCTGCGCCGCTGTTTGGACCGATTGCCGCCGACTCAGCCGCATAATGGCGAAATTAAGTTTCGGTAATGCACAAATGAGGTTATCGTTGCTTTTGCAGCTGTTTACGGGGTCAAGGAGAGATGCCGCTTTCTATCGGGGCTCAATTTAGTCGAGAATGTGATTAGATTTAGCCCCCTCCACTGTATTCTCTCCGTTTGACCATGAATTACATTAGGTAAATAGAAAACTAACGCCGCTGATTGTTGTTGACGTTGACATGTTCATATTGCTGTCATACAGGAGGAGGCTGTTTCCTACCGACGTGCGCTTTGTCTGTGCAGAAGTGTTTTCATATTTGCGAGCATAATGGTGGTTATATAAAATCCGGTGAAACGCAGAGCGGGCCGAGGGACAGTGAAGAGCTTTCTGAGACGCCCTGTTATGTTGCGTCGCCGCAACAGGAGCGTTGGGAGGCAAACGCATACAGATGTGTTTTCCTATAATTGTGTTGACATGAACGTTTTCCACATGCAAACAAAACCGGCAGCTTCTTGTTACATTTTGAATATGAACAAAAAAAAAAAAAATTAACCAGGAGTCATGTGACCTCGCCGATGATGTCATCACCGGACTGATCTGACAGGTGTCCCTCAGGGCAACTCTGATCACAAGAAATGCATCCACTCTTCTACCTGCTTGTTTTCACGGCCACTGTTTCCACTCATCCACTCCAGAACAAGCACTGACTTCCTGCGCCACCAGCGGGACCACTGCCTCAGACAGCGCCGGGCACCAGGCGGGGTCGGAGCCGGGACGCGCGCTCCCCTTCTGGGGTAGAATAGCACCAGAGAGGCTGCTCTTGAAGGCCTCACAATGAAAAGACCCAAAATCGAACACTTTTGTGACAGAAATTGTTATTTCCAAGGTCTGAGATGAACTCGTGTAAATGCTAAAGCATCTACATGGACAAAAAAAAAACACAGTTTAAGTGCAGGGACAATAAAAAAAAACTTGGATTTGAGTCTATTTCCATGGCAACGGAGTAAACTCCATCTGCTCAGGAAGATTACGTGATACAATTGTAATCTTCAGAGGAGCCGCTAAATGAACCTTTCGGAAAACTTGGGCCTTCCTGACGTGTTCCCGGCATCAACACCTCGCAGCTCCTGCTTCTACAGACACACGTCTCAATGTGCCGTTACTGCACCACCCTATACACTGTGTGCAAGTTTGTGTGACTGTGTGGTGGGTGCCTGCTTGTCTACAGTAGGTACAGTGACAGGGCCTGCTTTCCCCTCCTCCTCCTCCTTCCACTTTGTGTGTGTGTGTGTGTGCGTGTCAGCGTCTGAGCGTGTGTGTTAAAGTATCACAGAAGTGGCAGTCTGTCAGCTCCGCTTTTCTCGCCGCTTCCCAGAACAATAGCTGGATTGGCCGTATGTGTGACACGTAGACCACACACCCTTAATAGTGACTGACAGCACTAAGGGCTGAAGGCAGCGAACGGCACACGCGCGCACACACACA
The DNA here is from genome assembly GCA_032274765.1 of Malacoctenus tetranemus. NCBI lineage: Eukaryota > Metazoa > Chordata > Actinopteri > Blenniiformes > Labrisomidae > Malacoctenus > Malacoctenus tetranemus. The sequence goes on from JAUESF010000031.1 coordinate 3,715,922, forward strand.
CACGCGCGTTTAGCGCGCGCGCACACATACACCTGAGGACACAATAGGTGTAGCTGTTCCGGGGGAAGGTTTCAGTCAAGTTGCATATGCGTACTGCGCGAATGTGTCTGTGTGTGTGTGTGTGTGTTGGTGAATGCGTTCATTCATGCATGTGAGCTTCAGCATATGTTCTTTTGGACGTGTTCAGCTGTCTTCCTCGTAACAAAAACTGTTGTGTGTCGCACAATCGAATGCCTGCAACTCTCTGCATCAAAGCCGAGTGGAAGGAGGGGAGGAAATTCAATCAGTTGGAGCTTTCATCCCATCACGTTTGTTTTAATGATGTCCAGGAGGCACGACTGGTGCTGAGGAGAGGAGCGTCAGTCTCTGCTTACCTGCAGTCTTCCCTCTTAATTTCAAACACAGAGCGAAAGTTGTTTACAAAATATCAACGCTTATCTTAATTGTTTTTAACTTCTTTTTGAATCGACGAGGATGAAGCATGTTACGAGCAATTACTGCGTCTGCTTCTTTCAGTGCCCTTCGTTGCTGGCCCTGACAATGCAAAATATTGATTTGCATCAACTGAGGGGAAAAAAAAAAGGGGAAGAACTAATAATCTAGTGAGCCGACGTGTCTGCTGTTCAGCTGTTGGAGTGGGACAATAATCCTCGTCTCCAAATTCATGGGGCATCAGATCAGGTGTTTGGCGGGTGGCCCTGTCCGGGCGCACAAGGTGTCTCCTCCATCCACATCAAAGGCAGGTGGGAATAATGACGACAAACAGCGCAAACAGGCAGAGGTCCATGACTGATGCTGTCCACGGTGGATCAAAGTGATTCATCTCAGGGATGAAAAAGTTGCTAGCTTATAGTTGCTTGATCAGAGGTGAACCACATACACTGTTGTGGAGTCAACTCTCAAACTCTCGCCTGCTCCAGCTTCCTACAACAGCTGCTATCATAATCCACACATGTTTTGTTTTTTTTCTGGGTTATATGGTGTCTTTCATTTTCTATTGTGTGTGCATGTGACTGTGTGTCTCTGTGATTGCTCTGTGAAGGACTGGCGACCTGTCCGGGGTGTTTCCTGCCTTGTGTTTAGTGTCAGGAGGACAGGCTGCAGCTGCTGGGACTTCTTTACTGTTTACAGATGCATTTCAGGCAGATGTTTCTGTCATAACTTCAGTTTATAAATGATGGAAAGACAAAAATCCGGATTTCCAAATATTATGTAATTTTATTGGAACACATGTTGTCTCAACATGTATTAGAATAAAATTTAGAAAATATTTTTGCCATGCCCACAAAATATTGATGTATTTTGTCAGTGGCAAAATGCACTGTTTAAATGAACATCTTGAATCTCACACAAAACCTGCAGGTTAAACAACTTTACCTCTTTCTAACTTTCTGTTGCTCGACATGGCGCCACAGTTACATGGCTGAAAGTTGAAAACAACTCCTAATACCAACACTCAGTCACACTTTAGTGACTTAATAACTGGATGCTCTTTAAGAAGAAACATCATATAGACACAAAAACTAAGTTTAATGTGTCGTTGACTTCATATTGATCAATATCTACTTCCCTCTTGTTGCATAATGAACGTGTAGTAGTCTTATCAATCAAATGTTTGTGTGTGTGTGTGTGTGTGTGTGGAGAGAGAGAGAGAGAGAGAGAGAGAGAGAGAGAGAGAGAGAGAGAGAGAGAG
>JAUESF010000031.1:3741968-3752459 GCA_032274765.1 Malacoctenus tetranemus
GGCGGAGAAGGGGGGGGGGGGGAACGACACAACAACTACAAAAAAAAAAAGCGGTTTGTGGAGCTGAGCTGTAATTGAGGTGTGTTTTGGGTTGTTCACTGCTTCGCTGGACCTCATGAACTGGCTGCACAGGAAAGAAAAAAAAAAAACAACAATAATGGATCTTTATGAGTCAGCCAGTGCAGCGCCAGCGAGTGAGCGAGAGAGAGAGAGAGAGAGAGAGAGAGAGAGAGAGAGAGAGAGGGGAAGGGAGAGAGAGATTAGAGAAGGTGAAGGAAAGGGAAAGTGAAGTGAAGGAGAGAAAGAGTGGTGTCTTCGCAGACCCCATTAGCACAGTGCCACAGTGGTGCAGCATCCAAACCAACCCGGAGCATTATCTGCCCTACGTTTAAATGAAACGAGCGAACAAAAGGCCCCGGCGCCTCCAGACCCACACACACACACATACACGCACACACACACACACACACAAAAAAACCCAGGCCAAGCTGAAGAGAAAGGAAGAAAGAAAAGAGAGTATAGGAAGAAAAGGGAAGCTGAGAAAAGATGAAGAGAGGCAGAGGGAAATGGAGAGGAGGGGGAGAGAAACGATGAGGGGCGGTATTGAACGCGAGATAGAAATCCCTTTTCTGTGCCCGGCTAGCTATTGTTTGGCTGTGTGGCTCACAAAGGCCATTAGCAGCAAACAGCAGGTTGGGATGAAAATTTAATGAAGGCTTTAATCATTATGAAAGGCCCTGGAATATTACTGCTCTCTCTCTCTCTCTCTCTCTCTCTCTCCGTCTCTCTCTCTCTCTCCCTCGCTCTCACACACATACACACACGCTTCCAGCTGGATCAATGATACACACACACATATGCATTCAGAGTGTAGGAACATTAACACCAGGAGGGATGCGAACAAGAGGCCAAAGACACGAAATGGGTCAGAAAACGATAAACATCTTGAAAGAGAAAAGGCTTATCGAAGGCAGGCCGTGAGCGAGACATCACACACGCACACACACACACACGCGGAGGGTCACACACTCACACACACTGCCTTAAGTTTGAAAGATTTAGTTTTGTGTCTGTGGCTACTGTTGTTCTACTTAGGCTAGATGAATGGAGAGTGGTGGATACTAGGTCAGTGTTTGTATGTGTGTGCTGTTAAAGCCTCTGGGAGCACGTATGCTTGTGTACGTGTATTTGCATATGTATTTGTGACAGACCGTGTGTGCACGTGTGAGAGGTAGGGTTGCATTTGGTTGTATGCATGCAAGGTGTGTTTGTGTGTGTGTTTGTGTGTGTGTGTGTGTGTTGGCCTCTAATAAATGACTAGCCATGTTGTCCCCCATGGCCTGGCCCAACCGTGCTCCAGCGCTCTCCTGCTCCCTCCATTCATCTCCTGTCTTACTCCACCGGCCACCTGCTACCCGGGAGATACGCGCGCTCGCACGTGCGCACGTACGCACACACACGCGCGCACGTGCACCGCGTCGCCCCCGCCGCCTCTGATAAATTCTTCAGGAGCGACAGGGAGAAGATAAGGATGCCGTGACACTCTGCTCGGCGTGGCCGCGCGTCGGCGGGGTGAGGAGGGCGGGGGTGCGCGTCGGGCCCGGCTCGGCCCGGCCCGTGCTGGAGTGCGCGCGTGTGTCATTAGGTGGGAATAATGAGAGCAGAGTGCGGGGGGCGTCGCGGGAGGCGCGGGGTCGAGGGGAGGAACCGGCGGCGGGGCCCGGGAGAGACGGCGCACACGCAGAGCCGCGCACCTGCGCGGCCAGACGGACGCGCTCTCACACACAAACACACACACACACACACACCTGGGTAGATCCCTTGGACTCGCCATTTAACCCTTCGTGACCTCTGAGCCGCGGAGCAAGGCCCGGTGATAATCTATCAGCCCTGCTGCGGAAAGAGACACCTGAGACACGGTGGAGAGACGGAGAGATACGGAGAGATTAGAAGAAGAATAGAAAAAGGAAAGGAAAAATTAAGGGGAACTAAAAGTAGAAGAACCATCACTAAATGGGGCACAGATGTTCCTCTCGGCCCCTGGAGTGGTGCATCCCCCTGCCCTGGACTTTCACCAGACACTCAGCCTCATTCCTCCTCTCCTCTCCTCTCCTCTCCTCTCCTCTCCCCCTCATCGCTCCTCCTCTCCTCTCCTCTCCTCTCGCCTCGCTCCGTCTCGCTGCATGGCAGCTTTGACTGTAAGTGGCTCGCACATTAAGTGCCAGCTGAGCTCCGTCGCCGGACCCTTCTGTTGACCCTCTGCTACCCAGTTGCAGCTACCCGTCAGCGGGGCGGCCGCGGCCGCTGGGACTTTTTGATGTTTTCCTCCTTTCTGCTCGGGCCTCAGCTGTAACCGGGGATAAACAAAGGTTCCCCCCCCCCCCCACTCCAAACCCGTGCGCGGTTCACACTTGGAACCGAAGGAAAAAAAGACCTCTTAATCATTGTTGATGCATCGCCTCGCCGAGGTTCGACCGCACCCTTCAAAACTCTTAAGGGTTAATGAACAACCAGCAAACAAAACAGCTGTAAACCCTTTCTCACGTCAGGGCGCGAGAGCAAGACGAGCCGTCGCATCCGAAGTACAGCGATGCAGAGGAGGAGGGGGGGGGGGCTGGCAACGGGAGGCCTGAATAGATTCGCACCAGCTCCTTCCTCCTCCGCCGCCGCCGCCGCCGCCGCCGCCGCCGCCGCCGCCTCGTACCGGAGCCGAGGGCTTTAGCACAGCAGAACGTGGCATAACACCAGATGTCTGTGGGACAGTTGGAGACCCCTTCTGGGGATGCTGGTGCCACATCTGAGGAGGCAGGAACACAATCGTTCAACAGGTCCGCCATTGTCGCGCTGACAGGATGTCAGTTCCGCACAGCTTGATTGATTGTTCATTAATTTGCTGCGTTAACGCTCGGAATAATCAACATTGTCGACGGAGGAGCGCGCGAGAATTCGGAAGGGAGAGAGAAAAAAAGACGACGACGGAATTTCGAGGCATTTCTGTGATTTCTGAAACGCTCGAGGAAATTCTTCGTTTCCCGGAGCCGCAACTTTGCTTTTATTTCAAACAGCGCGCGGAGGGAGTTCGTCTCGATCCAGCTGCGGCGGAGCAGCTTTCACCTTTCACCCCGAATGGAGAGCGTCGACAAAATTATTGCGATCGCAAAGAGCGGCAACGCGGGCAATAACTCTGCGATGAGCTCGATTGTGTGTCCTTGCCTCGCCGCAGTCGAGGTCAACAAATGGCAGTGTTGTTGTCGGGGGCGCAGCGCCGAGGTCAGACCCCCTTGACACCATACTTTATAGCCTTGATTTGGACACACGTGCGGGGCAACAAGGGACACGCTCTCGCACGTATGATCACACACACACACACACACATGCAGACACACACACACACTCTCGTGCTCGTGGCGAGCAGGTTTATAGCGGCGGCCGGCGAACCTCGAGGTCAACCAAAATGGTGTTTTACGGCTGATCGTAGCTCCGAGGCACCGGTTTCCCGTACTGAAAATGCCAACTCAGTGACAGATGTCACACAACACACACACACACACACGGGGACACACATGCTCACACATGTACACACTGCACTTCATCTATTTTCAAGGCATGGAGGGAACCCAGGGCTTGCTTTTAGAGAGCACTGAGGCATTTTATAGGACAGCACTTAGGCGAGGCCATTGTGCCACACAAGCACACAGTGGCCGGAGCTCCCTCACGCCTCCGTACACTCCAATGGGTGACAATGGGAAGGGCGGATACATTCTGCCAAGAAGAAGAAGGGAGAGAATGAAAGGGAGGGAGGGGGGGGGGGAAGAAAGAAAAAAAAAAAGCGCCCGAGAAGTGGAGGGATGGAGGCAGTCTCTCGTTCATCCGTCCATCAGTAACCCCCCCCCTCCCCCTGCCCCCCCCCCCTCCCCACTTTCTTCCCTCTCCTTCTAATCCTTCTTCTCTACTATCTGGGGGGTTACGTCAAACACACATGCACACACATCAACAATAGCACATGCAATCTTTGCAAGTCATCACATGCACCTCTGATTTTTAAGCACAGATGCTCGAGGGGAATTTGCGGACACACACGCACACACACACGCACACACACACACACACACACACACACACACACACACACACACACACACACACACGCACGCAGGTCCAAGCGTGGGAGCGGGCAAACGTCTTTATGTGATTTTCACCCTTTGTCGGTAATTAGTTAGTTGTATAAATTAACATGAAGTGCAGCAGGACTCTCACAGCCATTGTTTGTCGCGATTATTCTTCTTACACTGGGAGGAGAGAAAGAAAGCGAGGGAGAAAGAAAAGGGGGGAGGGAGGAGGGAGGGGGTGAAAGACGGGATTGTACTTTTTTTTTTTCTAAACGTGAGAGAGAAAGTTGGGCGAAGGCACGAAAAACAGTCAGACCCCCGTTGGCTAATTAAAGAGCTCTAAACGCGCGGCCGACCTTGGCCGAAGGGACGCCGGCGCCGTCCGTATGAGACCGACTCAAACTTGAACCTTCCTCTGAGACGACGTGAGCTCCGCGCGTCGCTTCCTCCGTGTTTACTCGCCGACCTCACAGACGAGAATGGTGAATTTCGGGCCTTTGAAAGATCTCACAGACTCTCTCGTCCTTTCACTCCGCTCCATCTTGAAAGCGGGCGAAAAAGAGCTCGAAAGCGAGCGCTCTTTATTTACCATTCGTCCCAGTTATCTGGGTGTCATTGTGTCAGTTAACTTCGCCGCGTTTGTTGTCAGAACTGAGACGAGGATGGAGAGAGGGAGTGGGGGAGCGTGTGTGTGTGTGTGTGGGGGGGGGTTCATCATGGACATGGCTCACAATTCAAATGGAGTCAATTTGGTTTTATTCTGTCTCTCTCTTTGTGGCCTGAGAAACAGGCGACGTCATGGGGCCAACCTGAGGCCTATTGTGGGCCTGTGCCATTGTTGCCCTGATGAAAGGCGCATTCAAGTCACTTTTTCTTATTGAATTGTTTTGCGTCTGCTTTTCAACGTGGCTTTCTCTGTCCGGCCTTGCGCCAGACAATCAGTGGGGATGAAACTCCCTTTCTGCCATTCTTCCATGTCCAGATGAGCGATATTAGGGAGATGAATGGTAATGCATGCATGTGTGCGTGTGTGTGTGTTCGTGTGTGTGTGTGGGTGTGTTTTTTTGGGGGAAAAAGCAGCGCCTCGCTTTTGTGCAATACATGAGCATAAAGGGGCTTAGACAGAGGAGAGAGGGCCCTGTGGTTTTTCCTGAAGGTGTGTGCGTGTATGTGTGTGTCTGTGTGTGTGTGCATGTGTGTGTTATTGGCCCCCTGGCATGACATTAAGTTAAGGACAAAGGCAGAAGGTTCATGAATCAGCCGGAGCTTCCATAGCTTTACTGTCGTGACCTACTCACAGTCTCACTATCCTACAGCACTGTGTGTGTGTGTGTGTGTGTGTGTGTGTGTGTGTGTGTGTGTGTGTGTGTGTGTGTGTATACACTTGATTTCTGTTGTTTTTTTGTTTATCTCCAGCTATATGGATATGATTGCAGTCCTGTGTGTGTGTGTTTGTGTGAGTCAGTCGCACATAAAGGCCTCTTGTCACTGACTCCCAGATATTAGACAGGCCCCCGTGTTTTTCTGGCATCCGCCCATTCACATCCATTCAGCATCACGTCCCATGACCAAATCAGTGGAATCCGTGATTTATCTATTCAGCTTTCTCATAAACTCCCATTGTTTTTCCTTCACTTTCCTGCATTTTTCTTTTCCTTCCTCCTCCCTCTTTCTCCGTCTTTTTCTCCCATTCCCATGGAGAGTCGCAGGAATGTTTTTATGCGGCGCAAACGGCCGCAAGATTAATGAGCTTCGAGCGCCGCGCGCCGACTTTCATTTGTCCCGCTGATTGCTTTTATCAAAGGGATATGAAATGTGGCGCTCAAAAAAGAAATCTCCAAACTTTTCATCGAAAGGCACTCAAACAACAAACGTCTCTGAGAAACGCGAGAAAGTTCAGCGGCGCTCCAAAAAGGGGCCAAAACGACGACGACGGCCTCCAAACTATGCTTTTTTTTTGTTTTTCTTCCCTTACGCGAGAAGAGTCGCAAAGTTCGCCAAACAACTTCAGCAACCTTCCATTAAGTACTTTAACCAACATACCAGCGGCTCCTCGGCGGAGTGGGCGGACGTCACGTTTTGGAATGAAATGCTCGATTTCTCGTCTTGACGGCGTGCCACCGCCAAAGCGTAAAGGGAGGCAGCGCGGCGCCGCAAGGTTCCCAGACGTTTCCACTAAAACGTAAGGGAGCGCGCGGAGGCGACGGTGACTTTCGGAGGTGACGGGGGTCCGGGGGGGGGGGAGTCGACGTCGAGCTCCGCGCGGTCAGTCAGAGTCGATATTAATTGGGAGGATTTCAGCAGGTTGGTGTTAATTACAGAAGGAAGGGAAAAAAAAAAGCTCCATTGAAACCAAAGCAAAGCGAAAACGCAATTTATGACTCGTTAATCACTTAAAACATTATCCCATAATGCTGCGCCTCTTTTAAAAAGACTCCACATTTAGCATATTGCGCTGACCTTCTCTGCTCCGACTTAAAGACTCTCTAAATTAGTAATTATTTGTCCTCCAATAGAATCGCTATTTCTATTTTGCCGACGGTGCAATTAGGAGCAGTTTGTGCCGAGCGCGTTTCCAGGAATCTACGAGGGTGTAATAAACCCGCAGCAGTGTCTTATATGTTAATATTTACCGCTCCAAACCAACACAGAAAATAGAGCTTCAAAGCTTTTTTTCCTAAATGAGTAAATCAGAAGCAAATCGACATGAAGCTGCGATAGCAGCCGTGCGGCGACAAGCTGATCATACAACATTTTTTGCCTTTTTTTTTTTTTCCCGGGCAGATTAACTTTGCCCATTATGATGCATGTGAATGCATCGATATGCTTATGTGACCTATATAGAGGCCATGCACTGCAGGTGCAGGGGAGCCACTTCCATGGCACCTTCATGGCAGCAAAGCCTCCTGTAGGCTATGATGCACTTTAAATAGACTGTAAGTAAGCTCTGTGATAGAGCTTATTGGCTGCCACTGTCTTTTTTTCCCCTGCCGGGGAATCAGCGCGTGCACTTTTTGCTGTGCATACTGCTGTTACATACTGCGTGTATACATATAAGGGCGGGGGGAAATCCGGGTGTCTTAAACGCCACATATTGCATGTTAATATATGTGTAAAAGCCACAACACTCCAGTTCCCCCCCCCTCTGTATAATCTGTGTAGGCTTGTGCACAAAGTAGCACAATCTGCTTAGTGCAATTTTACATCTCAGCTCAGCGCGCATGTGAAAGCACCAGAAGCTGTCGTCCCCCTCTCGCCCATGTCAGCAAGCGTCCAGGGCAGGATTTAAGGCCTGACATGGATGTAAAGGGGCTTTAACGGCCCCGATCAGAGACGTGGGATTGCTGTGTGTGAGTGTGTGTGTTGGGTACTTCAGTAGTTAAGCCACCCGGCCAGCCGACAAGTCAGTAGGTCTCCCCTGTCGTCGAACGACGCAGTGGTTCCTGCCGTTTAACCGCAGCAGCGTCGACGCTCGTGTGTGTGCGTCCAAGTCTCTCGGCCAGTCGCCGCGTCGGGCTTTGAAGCCACGGGGTCTTTATTAATTAACCCCCGGCTGGCCGGTCAGAAGGCGGAGTAGGGAGGGGGGGGTAAGGGGTCCCCGTTGATGAAGTGGTGGTGTCTGTGTTGTCGGCCTAGGGGGGTCGCGACCCCGGCCCACGGCGCGACCCCGGCCATATTTGAGCCAGATGTTGGGAGACAAGCATCAGCAGCGCCCTCCCTCCCCTCCTCCTGCCCTCTCCCTCTCTCCCCCCCGCATTCTTCTCCCCTCCACCACTGCCCGGCCAGCGGAGCGGTCATCACCAGCCACTTATGTCGGCGCTGCGACGCTCCTCTGGATAGACCTCCACCGTCCTCCTCCCACTCCACCCATTTTTTTTCCCCAGCCATCACGCCGTCTCTCTCTCTTTTTCTCTCGCTCCCTGTGGGATCACTCTATCCATCCATTCACCTCTTCCTACCCCTCCCTCCTTGTTTTGGCCCACTGCCCCTTTCCGCTTCGCTCAAGGGAAAGAGTGCCGTGTGTGTGTTGCCTGGCAGCGTGCCCACTCCCATCGTCTTCTCCCCATCCTCTCCCATTTTTTTTTCACCTCGTCCCTCCCTCACCTCTCTCTCCACCACCACCACCACCCCCCTCCTCCCCTACCCATCACTTTCCATCGCTAGATTTTTCTTCGTCGCCACCTCATCTTCATCCTTCTCCTTCCACCTCCCTTTGTCCCCCATCACTCTCTCCACCTGCTTCTAATCACTCCCCCTCCATCTCTTTCACTGCCTGCCTCCATTCATGCTCCACTCTCCCTCCCTACCCCCTCTATCCCTCCCTCTCCCCCTCCCTCTCCCTCCCTCCCTCCCTCCCTCGTCTCCTCCTCGGCTGGGCTCAGGAGCAGTGAACAGGTGTTGTCTCCTTTTGATTTGGGTGCGTTCGGATTAATGCTGTCAGCTCAGCTGTTAAAACAACTGCCACCGCCAGATGCCAGTCAGTTTGGGGCTGGAGTTGTCACCTACACACAAACTCACACAAACACACACACACACTCAAACACAGACACACACACAAACACAGACGCAGACACACGCGCACACACAGTCAAAGATCCAAACATACGCACGCTCGGAGGCACACACACGGGATAGAGTGCGCACACGCACTCGCACACGCACGCACACACACAGACACACACGCACACACACTAACACTTGGCCCACCTCTTGGCTCATTGTAATACTGACAAAGCAAATCAGCTGCTGTATGCCAGTCTTGTCTCTAACCCAGGTGTGTGTTTCTGTAGCCTTTCCAAAACATCACAGTCGCTGAGTATAAAAGTCAGCGAGGATATGACACGATACCACGGCAACCAGACAGTCTGCGCCGTTCACGGGGGCTGCTGATGTGGAGGGTGGGGTGGGGGCGGGGGGGCGGGGGCTCCTCTTTTGTTGTTGTTTTCAGGAGAGACGGAGGAGGAGACGCGTCTTTAAATTACTTCACCGATTTCCATATAAAGGTCAGTTTACTAATTATAGCCGCTCCACTGAGCTCAGTCGCATAATATCCTCAGAAGCTGTTGATGAGCAAAGGTAAGACAGCAGCAGTTTGATCTGATCACGTTAGCACTGACAGAAAACTCACATAACCAACCTGTGACTTGCCAAAAACATCACTGTGAAGCCAAACACAACTGACCACAATCACTATCATCAACAAACCAAAGCAGGAGGCTGCAAAATGAGTGAGAACAACAAACAAAACGACTGTTTCAGGATCAAGATCAGAACTGGGAAGAGACTTTTATTTTGAAGGATCCACCTTTTCCCCCAGGTTACTGACAGTGGGCGTGTCCGCCAGCGTTTCGACTCCACGACCCCGACGGTCTGACGTGACAGACGCGCGGTGGATCAACAGGTTCGCTCGCTGCTGCGACTCCCGTTCCTGTCGACGGGCTCGTTCGCGACAGCTCAGCAAATTTAACCTCCCCGTCAAAATTAAAGGAAAGAAGAAGAAAAAAAAAGAGGTCACTTTTTTGGCTGCTGAACGTTCCTAATTTCATTCAGCTGTTGGCAAAATAAACGTTGCCATTTAAAACAGGGTCAAAAAGCGTTTTACTTCTGAAGACAGATTAATTAACTCGGCTAACTGTTTTCCCAGATTCCAACTCCGCGCTGCAAAATCTCTGACATTTGAAGGAGGAGGAGGGGGGAAAAAATGGCAACATTGACATGTTTTGAGACCTGTTTCCAATTGGATACGCTACACGAATGACAACACGTTCCCTCTAATCCACTGTGACACATTTCCTTGTGTATCCAGTGAGTAAACTTTCATTAAGGCTGGTTTATATTCGCTTCAGGCCGTGACTGTGTTTTTCACCAAACTCTCCATTCCTACGGCAACACATTCATTCTCTCCCTCCACCTTGACCCCCCCCGCCCCTCCTCCCTTATATCCGCTCTCACTTGTTCCCCTCCTCCCAGATTGTCATCTCTGCCACTTTAGTTTTTAAACATCTCAGAACAGAGTGTGTGTGTGTGTGTGTGTGTGTGTTAATGTCTGCGTCCGTCGTCGTGGGTTTTTTTTGCGTCCCCCACGCCCCCTCCCACTACACCCGCAGCCCCTGTTCTCCACCACCTAAAATTAGATTGTGGGTCGTTGGGTTTTGAAATTTGTGAGTGAAATGATGATTAACTCTGAGTATCAATGACGAGCGGTGTGTGTGTGTGTGTGTGTGTGAGTGAGAGAGAGTGCTGTTTAAGGCTCCTTCAGATGTTGACGGAGTTTCCAGCCTTCGAGGCGGTCTGTCCCTCGGTGGCGTCTCTCTCTCACACACACACACACACACACACACACACACACACACACACACACACACACACACACACACACACA
>JAUESF010000031.1:3781601-3792472 GCA_032274765.1 Malacoctenus tetranemus
CACACACACACACACACACACACACACACACACACACACACACACACACACACACACACACACACACACAGGTCCAGGTATTTACACTGTAAAAGCGCAGTTAGCAGTGAGCGACAGCAACTTTCTCCCTCCCGTCTCTATTTACCTGCCTCGGGCTCTAACCACTCCAAGTGCTCGCATCGCTGAGATATTACCTGATTGTAGCGTCGCTCGGCCGCCATCCTCATGATTGTGCAGCCATTTCCAGCCATTTCCATCATTCCAGATCAATTTTCCCCACATCACACAGCTTTTACCTGCCCATTATCCTATTCAGCCATTACCTTTCCGGCCCTCCCGGCAAAATAAGAGCGACAGAAGAACAAGGAGAAAGAGGGAGAAGAAAGAGAGGAGCGGGGAGCGCGAGGGAAGCGCGGCAGAGAGGGAAAAGCGAGTGCCGCGGCTCAAGACCGGGAGTGGGGGTGGGAGGTGGGGGGGGGGGTCGGAGAGCACGCTGCGAAACTCAACGCAGAAAGTTTAGATCAGTTGAAAACTCGCACCATTAAAGTTGCATTTAAAGAGGAGGATTAGAAGACGAGCTGTAAAGGCAGGATGAGATTGTTCGACCTGCCTATTCTTCCCTCTGATTCTATCTCAGTGCTGTGTGGGCGCAGCATTGTTGTATTGTTGCCATCCTCAGAGACTGCAGAGAGCGAAGCCGGTGGCCAATAAAATTTCCGTCGCTGGAATATTCTCCAAGAAACAGTAGATAATTGAAAAGAATGAAACAGGCCACAAAGTGCAGAGAAAGCCTCATGTTTGTATCACGAACGTACAGTGCTTACGGGGGGGGGCAGTGAGGTTTCACTTTTATTTTAGTCAAGTTCACCAAAGTTAAACTCCTGTTACTTCCTGTGCTGCCCTCCAAGAACCCCACCTCACTGCATCTGCCCTGCTGTCTTCAATCGAGCTTTTATTCTGAAGACCGTTCCAAAATCAGGTTATTTTCATGCGTCTTCATCCCCGTCCAATCCCACCAGCGCCACACCTCAGCTTGTCGTGAGATGAATCTCCTTCACATCCACTCCTTTTTTCACCTTTTTACCAGTCCCTCCTCCCTCCCTCCTTCCCTCCCTTTATCTCTCCCTTCCTTCCTCCTCCCATCTTCTCCTGTCGTCCCTCTCAAAACTGTCAGTCAGTCCATCATACGCAAGTCTTTGTGTGTTGTTTTTGGCAGAACGCTGTTTAGTGCAACCATCTGTCTCCTACTTCTCTCTCTCTCCCTCTCTCTCTCTCTCTCCCTCTCTCTCTCTCTCTCTCTCTCTCTCCTGTTACCATCTCTGCCAAAGTCACCCATCGGAGGATCTTTTTTCTTTTTTTTCTCCTTCCCTGCATCTTCTTTCAAAATCCTGGAAACCTTATGAAGTCGTATGGCTCTCTGCCGGCAGACGTGCGGGGAGAGGTTGTGTCCGTGTGTTGGTGTGTTTTGGTGGGCGGGAGGTTGAATGCAAGAAGCAGAACGACGACATTATCTCTCCTATATGTATGTGTGTGTATATATATATATATATCAAAGGAGGAGGCCAGCTGTTGTGAGGAGTTGAGTGAACTGCCCTCATGACTCGCTTTCTGTGCTTGAAACGACGAGACGCTGCGCGAACCGTCTGAGTATGTGTGTGTGTGTGTTTTTTTTGTATCTGTGTGTGGCTTCATTAGTGTGTTTGCAGACTGATGTCATATGCGTGTTCCATATGTATGACATGAATATATGTATATGAGCTGGAATGCATATGATTCCTGGGAAATCGATGTCATGTCATTCAGATGTGAGTGCATCATGTTCTGGGATCAGTTCCTGTGCGCCTTGCACATGTAACATATTATGTTTCTCGTGGTTATTGCCGCCATCGGTTGGCGAAATGTTCCTGTTATAATTGCTATGCACTTTAAAGCTCATACAAAAAAGTCTCAGCCAACTCTTACATTGAAATGCCACAACATTAAGTGGATATAATATGTCGTCTTTGTTGATTTATCTAATTTTAAAATAGAATAATTCAACGAGACACATGTTCAAAATATTGATAAATAATAAAAATATTATGTATTTATTTATTTACTTATTTATTTGTTTTTTATGTAATTTCTAAGAGTATTAAATATGTATGTATTTACTGTATTTCATTCTTTTCATTCTATTTTTTTCAGGACATTTTTAAAAAATATTTACCAATAATTACAAAACCCAAAGGTTGTTTTTATAAAAGAAATCAGTGCCTGTTACGTCTCTCGCAGGCAAACAGAATTGTGCTTGAGTGATACTGTGTGAGGAGGCTGCTGCCAAATAACCAGGTACTAACGTTTCTATCTGTCCTCTCCCCATCCTCCCTTCTCACACCTCATTTTCTGTCCCTTCCCCCATCTTGACCCTCCTCGTCCCCCCGCCCCCCACTCTTCTCCCCCATTCCTCCCCCTCCCTCCTCAGCAGGTCCAGGGCCAGCTCCCTCCCCTGATGATTCCCGTCTTTCCTCCGGACCAGCGGACTCTGGCGGCGGCCGCGGCCCAGCAGGGTTTCCTAATGCCCCCTGGCTTCAACTACAAGCCTGGCTGCAGTGAGTGGCGTTCCAGAGACACGCACACGCACACGCACACGCACACGCACACACACACACACACGTTCATAAATAGGTGCAACTCTCAGAGTAAAAGTAGCTTTTATGTGTGATGTTTCACATGTTTTTCACCCAGCAAGGTAAGAGTCGGACCGTTTTCCCACACAAGGAGTCTGGTTGTTTCCCAAAAGACGAGCTCGGCCCTACAACAACATCTCCCTCTTAATAGAAAAACCAGTCCAAATACACCCTTCCTGTTTACACTCTCACTCTCAATCTCTCTCTCTCCCTCCCTCTCTCTCTGCCTCTTCCTTTCTTGCTTCGTCCTTTTGGCTCCTTTCTTTTGTCTTGTCTATTTTTTGATATATAAAAGCAACAAAATGAAGGCGTCCTGCAGGACATGTTTTTTTTTTTCTTCTTTTTTTTTTTGGCTGTCACGCTCCGGCTGTGTGGCAATGTGTTGTTTACCATGATAGAGAGAGAGAAACAGAGAGAGAGAGAGAGGAATAGAAGGAGAGGTTGTTGCTTGCCAGGGGATGCTGGGAATAAATGCACAGTGGGGGGGTTAGCAGAAGGGGGGAAGGAGGGTGGTAATGTGACCTGCCCCAGGTTCTCCTCACATTAACACGGGACGCAGCCAGAACATGTTTCCAACACAGCCCACACACACACACACACACACACACACACACACACACACACACACACACACACACACACACGACGGCCAGTGATTGCTTTGTGATATCACAAGCACACATAAAAAAAAACAACAAAAAAAGGAGACACAAATATGTAACCGTGCACGCAAACCCCCGGCTCGTGCACGCTCAGCCCCCCCCCACCCCCGACACCGTCGCCGCCGCCACCCCGCCCCACTTAGAGTTTCACAGCTTCCCAAACAAGTCCATTCCATTTTAATTAGTGCCATCTTCACCCACGCCCACTGCCCACGTAAATACCCTGACAAGTAGTGGGCTTGTCTTTTCACTGCCTCAGCCAACTCCAACCGGACTGGCACACGGCGAGCAGGCCAAGCCGCCCCTGAGAAAACTCCCTGGCAAACTTTCGGGAGTCGTCGCGAGCCGACGGAGTTTGGACGCGGCGGCTCTAAATAGGACATGTGTAGCATTGTGCTCTGACATATTCTCACGGCGCTCGGTAGCGTTCGGGCAGATATGAATAGCTTCGCATCCGCGCAGTATGGACATGTGTGCACTCAGCGGTCGGCTCGTTCAAACACTTATTGTATTCTTCTGACACAACATGCCACAGCTTAAGATAACTGCTCGACTTTGGCCGGGGTTTCGCTCCTATCTATATTTTTAATGTTGGAAAAAGAATCGGTGCAAAACAGATTTCAGTTGTATAACATGTTTTTCATTATTTTGGAGAAAAAAAATCTGTTTCTTGAGCTGTTTTTTTTTTCTTCCTGCTTCCAAAAGCAGAAACTTTAAAAAGAGAATATGAGAGAAGCCTTTATTAGGATACTCCTATATAGGAGATTCTTTACTGATAGTCATGGTGAGGTTTAACTTGAATGAAGTGTTTTATATCGTTTTGTTTTGATCCTGGCATTTTTTAAATTAACCTGAAATAACATATAATTCAAGCCAATGCTGAATTCCACAGATGAACTATTGTACAACTTCCTTTACAAAAAAAAATGGGCTGCTCCTGTTGAAGTTAATTCATTGAAAGTCTTTGTTTCCAGAGTTAGTTTTAGCATAAATAAGGGCTGGAAAGCAACAAAAAGGTGCAAAAGCATCAGAGCAAAGGGACCCTGATGACGTGTGCGGCTGTGTCTCCCTCTCCCACCCGCCCGTCAGTGAGAAATCTCATGCCGGCCGGCCGGCCGGTCAGTCGGCCCCGCTGTCCCCGAGCCAAGAGCAACATGTTTGCTTTTCTCCGTCCTTCTCCCTTTTGTTTCAGCGACCCTCAGGAGGAGCATAAATATCCACTGGGCCCGTGTTTGTCTAGGGAGCCAGGAGAAAAGACCAATCTCCTAGAATACACAGTCCTGAAATAATTCTTTAATCCATCCTGCCCCCCCTCCCCTCCCCCTCCCCCCACCGAAGACAAGAATGTCTCCACTTTGCTCTCCGTGTCGCTTTTTTTCTTCTTTTTTTAAGAGCCCAGTTATATGGGAAAATATGTCGGAAGAAAAGTCCGGCTAATGCCAAGCTAAGTACACATGCGCACACCAAATTCACACACACTCTCTCACACACACACACACACACACACACACACACACAATGGAAGGTTCTGACACAGCCAAGAGGCTGACCGCTGTGCTGAAGGTTGGGGTCAGAAATGCAAGGTCAAGCCCCTGAGAACATTCTCAAGTTTTCTCCACTAAAATTGAAGTTTCCTGGATTAAATACCAGCCTGACCTCCTCCGACGTGCTGCACTTTGGTTCGTGGGCATGTTCAAATGCAAATCAACCAACATGTTTGTACTACACGATCGTAATTAAGCAGTTTTCTTCTCCTCCTTCCTCTCCTCTCTGACCTCCCCATCTCTCTCTCTCTCTCTCTCTCTCTCTCTCTCTCTCTCTCTCTCTCTCTCTCCCTGAGTAATTACATCCTGGCCTATCTGCTCCGACTGACTAATAATCCCGCTCCGTCCTTTCCCCACCTCCTCCTCTCTACGCTCCTGTCATCCCCTCTGCACTCCGACTGTCCATCCACCTCTTGATTTATCCTTCCTGACGGAGGGAAGGGAGCGCGATGGAGTGAAGGGATAGACAAGAAAGGGAGAGCAAAAGATGACAAGGGGGAAAGTGAGAGAAGGAGAGAACGGGGCCCTGAAAGCAGCGTTACCTCCTCACAAAGCAGGAGAACAGACAGTTGGGTGGGGTGGGGGGGGGGGGTGCAGCAATCGGCGGTGGCGGCTCTTAATTACGGCACCGGGGCCGGCTTTATCAGAATCCCTTCACCTCGCTGCTCTTTGTCAGGGGGTATTAGGGAGGAGGACACACAATCAGGCTTTTCATTAGGGTCCTACCGGCAGCGCACACAAAGGACGGCTTTAACAGCTGCAGAAAGGGACTCAGGTGGTGGTGGTGGACATGGAAGAGGAGGGAAAGGGTTGATGGGGGCGAAAGGGAACAAGGGACGAAGGTGGGAGACAAATAAGAGCATGAAGAGGGAGAGAGAGAGAGACAGAGAGGTGGATGTATAGACAGAGGGGGGATGGAGGGGCAAAAAGGGGAGACAAGCTGGGATAAAGGGCACGACAGGATGACCCCTGGAAGACGTGGAACAGGGATTAAACAGGAGAGACGACGGGGAATAAAGGATTAGATGCAACAAGTGGGCAAAATATAAATATTCAAATCAAAGCCTGAGACCAGGTGTGTGTCTTTTTGTCCCCTCAGGTGACCCCTACCCCCTTCAGCTCATCCCCACGACGATGGCTGCTGCTGCCGCCGCCGCCACACCCGGCCTGGGACCCCTCCAGCTCCAGGTAAGGCTTCCGCACCCTCAAATGTCCGGCCCAGTTTAAAAACACTGATTTTACTTGGGTGGTCAAGTCTCCCCCGGACCCTGACAGTGTTCACCCCACTGAGCTACACCCCCCCCCCCCCCCAAAAAAAAAGCCCCACACAGCCACAGGGAGATTGCACAGCTGTCACTTTCAGCCAAAGTCTGGACGCCGGCGCGGCCCCGGCGTAAACATGATCTTTGTGATCAGCGCTCAGAAATCACACGGTGCTGACAGATGTAACTCTAGCCCGTGGCTTTGTCCCGCCATCGGAGGCAAATGGGATTGATGCAGCCCCCCCCAATGGCTCTGCTGCTAACGTGAGAGCAAAAGGTGCAAGTTTGGAGAGAGGTTGTCAGAACAGATCTGTGGACAGCTGCACACGCATCAATCTCAGCTCATGTTGTCAGAGTTTGAGTGATCCCCCCTGCCAAAAAAATAAAAAAAAATAAAGTCCTCTGGATTTTTCCTGCTTTTTTAAGTTAATGGGGTCAACAAGTGTGATGCAGAATTACTGGTAAAGGAAGGCGCTTGTTTGAAAGCAGCTGAGTGCATGTGATTAAAAGATCTATCAAGATTGAGACAATTTATGAGCCTTCAAGCTCTTACTTCAAAGTACAAACTATGAAACAAATAACTCAAGGTAAAAGGCCTGACGAGGTAGAACATGAATGAATGTAGAAATGTGGAAGGATAGAAGGAGAATTGAACCATCAAGATAAATTAATACAAATCAAAACAAATACAATTGGAGTGATTGAGGTTTATGACAGCTGATTAGAAAGGTCAGAGCTGCTCACAGGTTCGAGAACGGATTCAAGGCTCTGCCGGAAATCTGGAGTCCAAACAGTGAAGAAGGAAGAGAGCAGGAAAGAGAGGACGAACAGAAGCAAGAAGGAAAAAAAAGTCAACATCTGTTATCGCACTTAGAAGGAGGATGAGTCTCAGTTCGGTCCTCTTCCTGTCTGCGTATGTCGATCCCGACCTCTCTCTCTTTTTCACCGATCACGCACACAAACAGAAAAACACAGCTTTGCCCCCCCCCCCTTCCCGGAGGGTTAAGAGCCCACACGGGCGTCCTCTCGGTTGCCCGTCTGAAAGCCGCAGCGCTGGGCTCTGCCACCTCTGCCTCCTTGGCACGCATTATCACAAAACCCGACCCCTCGGTGCACACAGATGTGAGCGTGTGGGTGAAACAGCTGCTTTGACAGACATGTGTTCGGGCACATTAGCGCAGCTTTTTCACTTACTGTTCACATACAGAGGGACTGATGGGAAAATATGGGTTAAAGGTCAGTCAGAGTGTGTGTAATACATTTGCACCTGTCAGCCAAACGGGCTGCCCCATATGCCAGGCACTACGGGGAGAATGGAGGAGCTGTGTAATTCTATCATGGAGAACGGACCCCGCTGTCGTCACTGATTTCATTATTACAAACGTGTGTGTGCGCACGTGCATGCGTGTGCGTGTGCGTAGCCTCAGAATAATGTTCTCTGTCTGTTATCGCTGCATCAATCTCACTGTCCATATGCTCGACCGTGTTCAGACTAACTCAGACTCTCCATTTGAACAGCTTTGTCCACCTTGCAATTTTTTTGTTTACCAGCAGGCAAAAGGAGGAAAGAAGTGCAAAATAACATCTCACAAGGAGATTTGCTTCTTAAAATCCTCCCTTGAAAAAACACACACACACACATCGACACGCGCGCTCACACAAACACGGGCTGCAAGTCGAGATTAAGGCGAAGAGAACCGGATTTGCCCGGGCTCGCGCGACTCCAGATGTCTCGACGCGGAGGGATTTCCTCTGGGATCGTGTCCGAGCCTTCATTTGATAAGGAGGTGTTTTCTGTCGTCGAGACAGACACGGCCGTGCGCTCGGGCCGCAGGTCGCCACGGCAACGCCGCGGTTTGGCAGGGAAGGCCACAAGTGAGCCCACTTAGCCGACAAACACGCACGCACAAAGATGGAGAGAAAAATGAAAGATTTTTTTTTTTTCCTTCCCTGAGATGCAATGAACAATAAAACCAGCTGCACTGAAGTGAACACTGAAACATGCTCATGAATGTGTTATGTCAGTATGTGGACACTCGAACACAATGTGCACACACACGGACCGAGTCCACTGTGTAATTACTGCGGCAGTCCTAATGTTTGGAATTACCATACAATTATTTCCCATCGTCATTTTGCATTTTCTCTGCATATATGTTGAGAAAAGCAGACCAAAAAGTTCAAGAGCTACAAAAATCATACATATATAGTTCAGTCAAATACATGTCCTCAGAGAAAGGTGCTCGAGGTCTAAAAAAACTTCTTATTCAACATTTTAGTGACGTTCAGGAGACAAACGCCCAACATGAAGGGCTTCTTATCTCAGGTAATAAAGGGGGGAATTTAACCCGGGTCAGGTCATGACCTTTGGTGTCTCAGGACTTTCAACAGGCTTCAATTGGCGGGCTCATCTGGGAGCATGTCCACACAAAGAATCATATTGTGATATTGTCATGAGTCTCTATTAATTTGTACTCTTGAAACTTCTTGTAAAAAAAAAAAAGATTCAATAAAAACAAACAATGCTCGTTCACAAGCAGCATGAAGGGCTCGTTCTAAGTAACATGAGCAGACGTTCGACTTTCCTCTGTTTCCTGTTGCTCGCCCTGTTCAGTGAAGTAAAGTTTATTCAAATTTAACTCAATTACGAGCCAAAAAAAACCTTAAGAGCTTTTTTGTTTGCACCCTTAACCTGGAACCCTAAATGTCTCAACAGGTCAGACTTTCTCACAAAAATGATGAAAAATCCGAGGCTCAACAATCACATTAACACCTAAACTAAGACTAAATACTGGCCCTGTGAAACAGGGATGAATAGAAGAGTACATCGGATAATAAAAAAGGGGAAAATGTCAATTTTAGAATTTGGATTTTCCTCCATGACACTTTTACTTTGAAAGGCTGAGTTTTTGTGACGGCTGTGCTTTGGACATAATGCTTTCGCCGCGGTCGAGCCGCGGAGGAAAATGCGTGTGCTTCGAAAGAGAGACTGAGAGCACACCTCTCAAAACGGCAGCTTTGAGTTGAGTGCAGTTCTTGGAGGAAAAAAAATATATTAATCTCAATGGTTTAAAGCTTCTTTTTTTTCTATGTTTGTAACAACCTCTATAGAAAAACGGCATGGCTCTTACAGTCAATAGGAGCTTAACGCACAATCCTCTGCAGAAGGTTTTCAAGGCAATGGAGGGCTTTGGAGTGTACAAGGTTGGCATTTAGCGTCTTAATCTGTGGGATGAGTGTGACATTGTGCATTAGAGCATGTTAATCTGGCTCCCTATTGACCCTTGATATCATTGATATCATCCACATCACACAAATGGACTGAGAAGGACAGAGAGAGAGAGAGAGAGAGAGAGAGAGAGAGAGAGAGAGAGAGAGAGAGAGAGAGAGAGAGAGAGAGAGAGAGAGAACTGAAAGACGACAAGAAAAAATCCACTTATCCCGGCATGAGAGAGAGAGAGAGAGATCGGCGATAACGACAAGATGAGGCAAAAGTACCACAGGATGATCAGTTAAAAGGATAAACAGAGAAAGCGGGATGGAGGGAGGAGACGGAGGTGGGGAAGTGTGCCTGTGCGACAGTGAGAAAATGTGTGTGTGGCGCGGTATAAAGAGGGTCAACGGCGTGGGTCAGGCATCATATGGAGAGGCAGATGTTGGAACATATTGTCCTGGATTACCACACTGTACACCGGAGACATAGATGGACGAACAACGGACAGGCGGTGGGGACGGGGGGGTGGGGGGAGGGGGAACAGATGAGAGAAGGTAAACGAGAAATCAATTCGGTAACTCGGCTCTTGACGAAACCTTATCTGGAAGGCGGGCCGATAGCGGCTCGGGCTGCCTTCCCGGGACGGGAGAATCACTCCAGTGTCGCTATCTGCTTCCTGGTCGTATGAGGCTCTCAGAGGTGCGAGGGAGTGTTTGTGATAGCAGCACGCGATCAATGTGGAATCAATCGGGCAGCAGAGGCACAATACAGCACTTTACAACTTCTGAGCACGCTGAACAAGGCCGCTCACACGTTCAACGATTTACATAAAGTCATCTTTTTTCAGCCTGTGATTTGCCAGGCAAGAGAGAAAAGGGGAGGAAACGCCCTCGTCCCTCATTTCAACATGAGGAATGTTAATGTGATTTGAAGAAGCCTGAAAGCAACAGCAATACTTCAGGATAACGTCGGCGACGGCGTTCTTTAAACTTGACCTTTGTGCAGTGCAATGCATCCGCGCGCGCACTCATTGAAACTCCATCAACACTTTAGTTTCCTCATAAAACGATTTCAGTTACATCATGAAAAACAAAGACTATAAAAGTGGTGGAGATAAACTGACAAAGAGTCGATGAGACGTGAAAAACAGTCGCGTTTGCATCAGTTGGTCTGACTCAGACTACAAATGCTCAATTTTTTTTTCCCAGTCTGTGAAAAGCAAAACACTCCATCAGTGAAAAAAAATCCCAACGAGACACACACACACACACACACACACACACACGAACACACAAATAGGCGGAGAGGAATCCTTTAAGATCCCCACAATAGTCCTTGTGTCCGTGTAAACAATAGAGCTCAGACTCCTCTGAAGCACCGCTAACTCTGACAACAAAGATCGAGCGAGCTCGTAATCTGACTAAAGCTGCAGATTATTGACCGGGAAGCACGCACACACACACACACACACACACACACACACACACACACACACACACACACACACACACACACACACA
>JAUESF010000031.1:3797363-3810103 GCA_032274765.1 Malacoctenus tetranemus
CACACACACACACACACACACACACACACACACACACACACACACACACACACACACACACACACACTCTCTCTCTATCCCTGTCAGGCCCGGCTCATGGCTCAGATTAAAGCTTGTGGTTGACCTCCGAGCTCGCACCACCGCTCGCTCGTCCATCAGCCCCTCCCCACATCTACCAACACACACCAACACACACAATTACCATCACACCGCACTGTCACACACATCTTATTACCATATATATGGAGTTGGGCTGACAGGCAAGTGCTGTGGCCTGTGGTGGAGGGAAAGCGGGGCGCCGTAATGGCCTCCCTGGTCCAGCGGGAGTGGCTGACTGGGGAGTGGACCAACCTGGACCCCGACAGTCCCCGTGGAGCCAAAATGGCCGATTGACCACTGAGTTGTTGACAAAAATGAAAGAGTTTCTAAGATATTTCTTCTCCTTCCTTTCTTCCGTTATCCCTCTCTTCATCCTCTCTTACATTTAAAACCACACTTTCTTTTCTCACCCTGTCTTCTCTTTATTTATTTATCTTTTTCCCTTTTTCATTTCTCTCATCATCTTCTCATTTGACTAAAATCACACTTTCACTCTCTCTCCGCCTTTGCCCCCCCACTCTCTCTCTCTGTCTCTCACCACTGATGCACCCTCCCTCACTTTTCCTCACACTCTCTCCTTCTGGCCGTGTGACATGTATATTTCAGAGGTGTGCTCCCCCTGTGGGCTTTATCTCAGGTCTCCAGTCATTTAGAGAGCCACCGGCCGCTCCCGCTCACAGCTGTTTGGACTCGGGCGCACGCCGCTTAAGTGCTTTACCCTCGGGTGAGACATGGACACGCGCGCGCCGGCCAACGACTCACGCACACGCGCGCACACACACACAGGTGTGGAACCAGACACCAGCTCGCAAAAAAAAAAACCCCTCCTCACACACACACACACACGGACACATGCTCAAATCACTGCAGCCTTACATGCAGCTTTCATATATGCAAGAGTGCCTCTGCAGATGTATGCAGGCATGCATACAGAGCCGGACAGCGGCGCGCTCCAAACTGCGCGCCATATGTAGCCACTTCGCTGACATGCATCACATGCACGCAGCAGCCAAATGTAACCAAGTGTGTGAAATCAGTTTAGCCAAGTCCTGTTTCTATGAAGTTGTCTTATAGATTCCCCTGTTTGACTTCGATTTATGACAGACGAGAGTAATAAAATTACATTTAGAGAACGTCAACAGCGGGGGGGGGAAAAGCAACCTAAACAGACACCCCAATGTTTTGCACCACAGTTAAAAATGTTTGAGAACTTACAACAGTTTTATTGAATTCTCTCTGTCTTCCTAAGTAAGTTGAGAATGACCAAATATGGTCACTGGCTCGTGTATGTTCAGGAACAGTAATCTCTACTTTTTCCTTGTACTTCAGGACAGAGTGTGGTATTAACTGTTTTAACATAAGTAAAGGATTTGCCTTCTAATACTGCATATCAATATACTTAGCCTGGGCCATATAAAAGAGGATATACACAAGCACTTTGTGTACGCTTAAAAGCCGACTCGAGCCGTCAAAGTATGAGGTTTGAGAGGGGTTACCAAAGTGTTCCTATCAAATCCATTTCAAGCTGGCTTCTCATTAAAAGCTTCACTTTTCAGAGGCTGTTGGAGAGCGAGTATTCCTCTCAATCTGATTAATAGAGGCCTGCTGCAGTTATAACAAGTGAAAAAAAAAAAGACGACAAACAATCGTGACGATCCAAATTAAAAACGTGTATTTTTACACATGAGGAGTTGATCTGAAACGGTGCCAGATAAGACACAGTGGCATATCTGCCCACTGCGTGTCACCCGCTGCCTAATAGAATCCGATATAATGACGATTTAATTGATATACGAACGGTCACTTATAGCTGGAAGGGAGAGAGGAGAGGAGGAACAAAGAGAGGGGGGGAGAGAAACGCGCGAGGGTCTTGACATGTCCATAGCTTCACACACCTACACACGCTGCTGATTTACACACTGACTTGACTGGGACAAACGACGGTGGCACACACACTTGTCCTGTTAATTGAACCGTCAGCTCCCGTGATAAGATGCAGAACCCTGATGTCGCTTTTCGCATGTCGGCATCGGCAGCAGTGAAATACAGCCCACACACACACACACACACACTCGCTCGCACGCACACACACACACATTATCTCTCCCCTTCTGCTTCCTCTCTGTGTCCCTCTGGCTCTCGCTGTCACTCTGCATGTTTTCGGTCTCAAAGCTGGAGACTGTTTCATCAGCCAAGAGAGACACAAAAGCAATTGTATTAATTCAAGACTCGGAGCCTTTCAGAGGCTTTAGAGGCCTCACACACACTCATACGCACACACAACACACTCTGTCATGAGATTTAGAGCTTGTTGAACAATGTCTCACAAACACACACACACACTCACACACACGCACGCAAACAAGTCAGTCCAAGCCTCTCAGCTCCACTGTCTAAACTAATTCCTCCACACTGGCATAATGCAGGTTGGCCACCTTCCCGCCGCAGGATTTGGCTTGGCGTGAAGAGGAAACTCCCCCATCCACTGTACAAGAGGCGGAGGCATTATCTATTTGTAATAAATATTCAAATGCCTTCCCAGCCAAAGCCCACCATAATATGGGTCAGGATTGAGAAGATCCCGCTCAGTTTTCCTCCATTCTCTCCTCTTCTTCTCCGGCCCATTGTCTTCCCACTGAAGGCATCTTTGGGGGTCCTCCGTCTATTTCTAAATAGACGGAGGACCCCCCTCCTTCAACACCACCACCACCACCACCACACCCCCATCTCTCATCTAATGAAGGACAATCCGGTTAGGCCTCATCGCACACACGCAAAGTGGTGATCGCACACACACGCATGGGCACGTACACATGTAGGGGGCTTAATTGGAAGGGTTTAATTGAGTTGTGAGGGGCTCATAAGGCTTAGTACGACTCAAGCAGTGGAAATCAGGGAGAGTCGGCCTTAATGAGAGAATATACCACACGCGCGCGCGCTCACACACAGACAATACTTTCCCCCGTCTTGGATCCCACTGTATGCTGGTTTCTTCTCCAGGCTGAGCAGCAATTAGACTAATGACCAGAAAACAAAGGCAAATCTCCTCTCTATTCGGCGAGGTGCACATTTGATCGTAATGGAGACACACCTGTGATGCTGAAACTTTGGAGCCGCGTGTTTCCCCAATAATTGAAACAGCCGCCAAAGTGTTTTCCTGGCGCCCCGAGTTGACACTGTTGTTGTGTCTTTAACTGGCTGGCCCATTAAGCTGTCCCTTGCCCCCATGTTGTGTCTGGCTTTTAATTGTGGCGTTTTAATTACGCAGAGTGGTCCGTGTACATCTGGCCCCTCTGCGATCTAATTCCTCCCTTCCTGTCATGTGACCCTCCGAGGTCCCCCTCTGATTGGATTAGGTCATCGGCAGGGGTGATGTTGCCATGACAATTAACGTGATAACAGCCCGCCGGCATGGCGCGGGGGGTCCACATTGCCGATTCACTTAAAGCGGCTGCTGTCTGTCGCGACGAGGCGTTACTGCCGGCCGAGGGCTGCGATCGGAGATGAGCGAGTGGATCTAATGTTATGCGCGGCCCTGACCTTACCACACAAAAGCTGTTGGCACCACGGAGGCGGTATTGATTGTCACGGCAGAGCCGCGAGTGCCGTGCGGCTGCCTTTGCGCGGCGCCGAGTGCTGCCCCACGCGCTCGCCTCGCATGTTCACAACCATGAAGGTCTCCCTTCTTTCAAGCGGAGCAAGTGCACATTGAAGTGACAAGACAGTCGGCTGTTGTGTTTGCCGTTTGATACTCCGAGTCGCCGCCGTGGCTTCAGACTCTCGCAGTTCTGGGGGAGGTGTTATTCACTGCGAGAGGGAGCAGCCCATTGTAGTTTGGAGAGGCCAAGGTGTTTCTCCATCACATGTGTTGTGTTGTCGCCCTCGTGGGCGGCCTCGCTCGGCAGCGCAGCGCTTGGCGTGCATGTTCGCTGGAGTCTGCATGAGGACTGTGCACGTGCATGAAATGCCCCCTCCCTTGTTTGCAGCGCGGCTTGGCTGTGTCAGGAAGTCGGTTGTTTTGCATGTGAATGTCAGTGGTTTGCACCAGTGTTGTTGGTTTTTTTTTTCCTTTTTGTGAGCTGTCTGAGGCCGGACAGTGGCATGCACCTCGTCATCCGTCCCGCCAGGCTTGCCTCCAATTTGCTGTGCATGGGCACGTGTCGATGCCTCCATTCGTGGTTTCTCGTTATGAGGGAGGGCAAAAGGGGGGGGGCGGGTCTCCGCACCTCCCCCCGTCGCCTCCCTCTCCCAAATTCCTGACGGTGGTCACAGCAGGCGAAACTGTGCTGTTTTGGTTTTTGCAGGACAGTGAGGGTGCACAGCCACTGAACCTGTCGGCCAAGCCTAAGGCATCCGAGAGCAAGTCACCCAACTCCCCCCCAACTTCCCCACAGGTCCCTGCTGCTGCCGCTGCCACCAAGCTGGGCCCTGCCGGCTCCATGAAGCACAGCGTTGCCCCCTCCAGCATTGGAGGACCACCGGCTCGAGTCAGCTCAATAGGTAAGTGGATTTGAGTATACACGGCACACACACACACACACACACACACACCACTGAACAAAACTACATATGGAAGCTGCAATCGGTGGCACATAAGGAATATACCAAAATCTACCATTTGGTACAACAAAAACACTGAAGTAGCGCTGTTCCTTCTGAACAGGGAAACATTTGGTCCCATTCATCTCCAGAAGAAACACAGCAGAAAGAACACAGAGGACACGCATTCCTGTGTGATCGATAGTGAATTGTCGCTATAAACCTTCAGCGTCCTCACACTGCGCATACACTCACATTCTTCTGATAATCAGAAACACAGACAAAAAAAAAAATTCTTTCCTTTTCCGCTCTTTATCCCAATAAAACCTTGAGCGACGTACAGTATATGAAGTTTCTCAGAGTTTGGGACGGCGCTATCGATTGAGCCCGATACAATTCATCAGATAAAGGCGAGGCGAGTTTATTTGCACGGCACTATTCAGACACGAGGCAATTCGCGGCGAGGGAGCTGAACCGCTGCAGGAAACTTCACAAATCATCAAAAAAGAAGCGCACCTCGGGTTTCGGTGGCTCCATTGAGAGAAGCGACAAATTTCTGAAAAAAAACCAGCGCGGAGGAACCCGACCGGGAAAATAAAAAGAATACGTGTCAGCTGACTGCATGTTTTGCTCTCTGCCATCCTGTTTGTGTTAGCTCAAGTGCATCAACACTGCAGACCAGCTGAGTGAGAGTCCTCCTGCTGGAGTTCGGTGACGAGAAATCGGCACGTCTTACACTAAAAGGCGCATTTGCTCCAAGCAGTCACACGGACGAGCTGGTTTACCTTGTTTTTGAATGATTGGCTGCCTTAATAATTGCTTACGTCACCGCAACAAGTTTAATGTGACATTTTTACCACGTTATATTTCACCAAAGTTAATGTTAATAATGAAGAAACTGGTCAGTGTCCTTGAACTGTCCTGCAACACAACAAGGCCATTTTGTTTGGAATAAATTTTAATGCTCACTCACCTTTTTCACATTAAACTCCTTAAAATGTGTTACTTTTACTTTATTTTTACTTTGTGAGAAAATCAATAAATGACACCTTGATGAAATACAACGCCCACTACTGCTGACAACAAAAAGTCCTTGTTTTGACCTGAATCTGGCGCTGGTGCACCACCCCACACTTATTATTATTATCATCTTTTTTAATTAACGGCCAAAATTGCAGAAAATGAGGCCAAGCTTGTATTAAACCACGATGTTTCCTGACACAAACACAGCGACTGCATGAGTCAGTGCAGACTTATAGGTGCTCCCTCGGTTCCATTCATTCTTGTTGAAAGTGTTCGCAAATTGCCCCGATAATGACGACCAACATCGTCGGAGGAAAAAAACACACGCACACACACACGCACACACACGCACACAGTAATAGCCGTGTCGGTAGTGGCGATGACAAGAACAGTGTTTTTCCTCGCAGTGGTGCCATTGTTGCGAGTGCCAGTACCATAATCATCCCCGGCCATATGCACACATACATAAAATATGACATAAATGAATCACTATTTTGTACTCCTAATCCATTTTTCACGCAACGCTGATAGTTCAAATATTACACATATGTAACAGGCTATAATTAGTGTGTTTGTGTTTTTCTTGCGTGTCGCTATTTGCCCGCGGGGCTGCTTCATTGTTATGTGTTTATTAGTGACTGAAAGAGACAGAGGGAGAGAGAGAGAGACAGAGGAGTGAGGGGAAGAGGGAGAGAGAGAGGGAGAGAGAGAGAGAGAGAGGGATGGGGATTAGCACTTTTTTTTTTTTTTTACCCGAGCAATGAAGCGGGGGAATAATAAAGAGAGGAGTGCATGACAGACAGGAGGTATCACCAATGAGATTAGACAAGCCTCTTACATGAGCCAGGACAGCGCAAACACCCAGCAATAATGACACAATGACAGCGCGCACACACACACACACACGCATGCACACAAACACAATCCCACCTCCTCTTCCTCCTCCTCCTCCTCCTCCTATGCAATAGGCAGTTAGTCATTTTTTTTTCTCTCCCCTCTCTGACTTCCTGGCTAATCTCACTGTTTTTCAACAAATCGCCGGATTTAATATCAGATTAGTGGATTTTCGGTCCCAGATGTTTTTTGTTCAGAAAAATGGATTACAGTGTTTAAAGTTTGTGTGTGATCCCCCCGCTGAATTATGTGCGCTCCGAGACCAGTGTGTCAGATCCCTGGTACGGTGGGAGGGGGGGGGGGGCTCGCAGTACCATCTGTTGGCGCCGAGTTTAGCCGCCGGTCACCCGGCGCGTTCGGTATTATAGTTTAGAGAGCGATGCAGCGACAGGTTCAACGGCGAGGGAAGAGGGACGGCGGCTGGTGTGGATGGAGGTGGAGGTGGAGGGCGCTGCACATCGGTGAATTACGTCCTGTAAAGTTTGCAGGATTCAGAGGAGATTAGGAACGGATACACATGGAGGTAAAACTCCACAAAGTGGCCAAACCTTAGATTTAAGAAGCCAATTTATTCATTTGAATCGAGCAAAGAACTTTTTTTTCTTTACTTGTTATTTAATTAATGTTGAAGTTCTGCTCCTGACACTAAAAAGGATTTTTCATTTATTTTCACTCAACACATCGTTCGAAAAAAGTGTCACTTTAACCAAATGCAGCATCTCCAAACAGCACTCCTGTCTCACTGCACAGTGAAAATCAACGCTTTGACATATTTCATTCAGTTTCAGTCCATCTGAACGTCCCTGCAAACTGTGGGATCAAACTCCTCCACCGACCACCACCTATTTGTTTTCTGACACCTCTCGATCCAGAGACCTGTCCCTCTCTCTCCCTCTCTCCCTCTCTCTCTCTCTCTCTGACTCCATCCGTCCATCTCTGCATCTCAAACTGAAGCGCTGTCAGCGCCTGTAACTTCCACCACCGTCACACATTTGTCTTCGTGCCGTGCCGCAGCCCCCCTGTGACCTCCCTGCCTCCGTGTTTTTGTGCGGTCCAAAATGTGCGACTGCAGAGAGGAAGGGGGAGAAAGAAAGAGAAAAAAACAGCAAGCGGGAGCGGGGGGGAAGATACCCTCCTCACATACACCCTCACCCACACACAAACACCCCTTCTATCTGGGTCACATTCACTTGTCTGGATGGTTGGCATTTCTGTCACTTTAAGCGACACACACAATCGTGTGTGCAAGAATATCTACACCCCCCCTCTCTTTTGACTCCAGATTAAAATTGACTGCCACCCGATTCCATCGCCCTCTATTCTGTCCTCTCTCACCCCACTCCCCCACCACCTCTCTCTCTTTCTCTCTTTCTGTCTCGCTCTCTCTCTCTCTTTTTTTGGGTCCCGCTCACATCCAGATTTTCCGGTTATGACTTGTGAAAGAGTTCACGGCTCTGTCATTACCAATCTGAAGCTGGTAATCTGGCCTGAGATGGCATTAGCAGCGCGGATTAGCGCAGATAAAGGCCTCATAAGCCAGTCGCCGCTCTTTGTTAAGAACCAAACCCGGCTGATAGAGAGGCGCGATAGCCCGGCGGCGGCGGCGGCGCGCTACCTCGCTCGCGCCCGCTGCCCCGGTCAGAACAGATGCTTCGGGCGCCTCATCGGCGACTAAGCTGCAGAAATAATACGAATAATAAACGGCGGGAGAGATGTGATCTTTGCTCGGCGGCAGCAGATGTTCTCAACTGGGGAAATTAGCAGGACTTTTTAGTTGTAATAAGAGTCATCTGGCCTCCAAGTAGAGCTGCGTGGGTTCACATGAGAAGAGGCAGAGCCGTCAGATGTGTGTGTGTGTGTGGGGAGGGCTTGAGAGAGCGACTGTTTGTGCTGTTTAGAATATGCGTGTGTCGGCAGGTGGGGAGGTGGTGGGCAGCTTGTAGCAACTCTGGCTAAGGGCACGCTCTGACTCACACGCCCAGCTCGACAATCAAGTGGTCAGTGTGTGTGAGGGGGGGAGGAAGAGAGAGACACACACACACACACATGAACACACACACACACACAGATGCCCCAGCAAACTCCCCCTTGTCAAGTGTATGTTAATGTCTTTACCTCATGGTTCAGGAGAAGATTTATTCTGGATGAAAAGCTCCTGTCAGCAGCCCCAAAATAAACCACAGACAAACACACACACACACGCACACACACGCACACGCACACACACGCTTGTCTGCTCAACCGAGCTCAAAAGCAAATTGTATTCTAGTTTTCTCTCTATTTATCTTGTGTTTTTAGTCGAGTTAAGAAGGCGTTTTCAGATACATTCTACCGACTCGGTGTCCTGTCACTGACTGTCCTCTCCGTCTGTCTCCACCTGCGCCCGTCTCTGCCTGCGTCTCAGCAGACTTGCTGTCGTCGCTGTCCTCGACAGCCTACCTGAACGACCACGAGGCGGTGACCAAGGCCTTCGCCGAGGCCCGGCAGATGAAGGAGCAGCTGAAGAGGGAGCAGCAGGTCCTGGACGCCAAGGTGGCCGCCGTCAGCAACCTCAGCCTGAATAACGGACGCTCGGACAAGGTAAACGCCAGAAAAGCGTGACAACTGTTCACAAGCCTTCCTCTGCACCAACATCATTCAATCTGTTGAGTGACAACAAATGTCTGAATCCATAATTCCTCTGGATAAATGCAGCACATTAAGTTTTCAGCCGTTTCACACGTCTAAAAAACGCAACATGATTTAAAATTGTGTCAAAATATGAGAAAAAATGCAAATGTTTTCATTTTTTACTTATGCGAGCACCTTCCGTTCATCCTGCTCCTACAGTGTTTATGAGAAGCATTTAAAATGCTGCACATGTAAAAATACAGGTTTTGTCAGGAATGTGTGGGGGCCTCCTCATAAATACATACAAATCAGTGTGTTTCATCCCAGGAAGGAGGAAAAAAAAAAGAGAAGGGATCTTATATTCCGAGGACAAAATACACAAATCCACCCAAGTCTCCAAAGTCATCCCGAGCTGTACGCTCTCATTGTCAGTGTGTGTAATAATTTGTCTTGCCACATGCCATCCCTGCTGCACTATGTAGGAGGTAAATCGGTGTACAATGTACTCGCTGAAATGTGTTGAAGCTAAACAGGGCCAGATAAGGTAAAACCAGCGGCATCGCAGAGGTAATGAGTGTGTCTTCGAGGCGCACTGCGGGGCTGCGTGCGTCCGTGTGTGTGTGTGTGTGTGTGACAGAGAGAGAGTGTGTAAGAGCATGTGTGTGACTGCGTGTGTGTGTGGCAGAGCAGAGCGTCAAGGAGACGGTAATGTGAAATGACGGCGCCGGCTCCTCGGCAGCGTGGCTAAATTGTGGTTATTTGTTAAACACATTGGAAGTCAGCTGGTGCACGCACGCACACACACGCAGGGACGCACACACCGGCAAATCCGCACGGACAGAGACACACACACACAGTGTGCTCGAAGCATCTGCACCGCTGACATTCAACAGCTCTATCTGTCTCTTTCTCTTCTCATTCCCTTTTCTGCTCTTTCGTTTGACATGTTTCAGAAAGTCGAGTCCGGCTCGATCGACATCGTCAACACAGGTTCACGCCGCACGTTAAAGGCACTCGTGGCAAAGGTCTCGATCATTTACAGCGCGGATACGGTGATCAGGCCTGAAACTAAGGAGCCCTCCAACGAGAAGTCTGACATGTTCACTTATTCTCCTGAGAAAAGAAATCAGGAGCGCAACATTTGGCCTGATAATTTCACTCAAATAAAGAGACACTAAATGATCCGATATGATGTTTGTAATTTAGTTAAATTAGTGGATGAAATATTCGAGATGTTTCATTCAGATTTGGGAGATTTTTACCAAAACACTAAAGGTATCAAAAATGAGATAGTAACGACTTTTTGTCACGACTGATTTTAATTCTTTTTTTTGAGTATGTAATATCGCTAAATAGCACTAAAATATGTAATGCTTCTTTCTTTCAGCGTTAGTACAGTTATTTGTCTGAGAAAAAATAATTTTTTTGAAGACATTTATCATTTTGGTATTTTATCATGATCAATTGTGTAGGTTTTTTTCATTGAAAAACTTGAATTATTAAAAAAACAATTTCATAAATGTAATGTTGAAAGTTTTTTAAATCAATTGTTTGTGAATTTTTTCCTGATATTTTTATCGTGAACGACACTTCTTGGTTTGTCGAACGCACACGCTCGCTCCTCTTCTCCCCCCGGCCCCCCTGGCTTTGTGCGGCAGCGGCGCCGGCGCGCTCTCCCTCCGCGCGGGGATACAACAGTGTCATCTCTTGACACACTCGCGGGATTAGTTTTGTCGCTACTTTGTGTCTTGGCTCCAATGTCAGCCATTCAATCCACTTTTCTCATGTACTGTACCGGGGCTTAATGTCAGACTAGGCTGTCATCCACTCCGTCTCCCTGTTCATCTTCGTCTCTTCTTTTCACACACACACACGCGCACACACACACACATTGCATAAAGCGATTTCAAAGAGGACATTAATCTTGAAATCTAAAAGTGTGAAACACATTTTCTGCATTTTTTCCTCCTCGGGCTTCTTTGAATGGAGGCATTTATATGTAGGAGATGACAGAAATTCCTTCAATATTTCTAATGTACAGACAAATTGACTGAATATTTCTAAGTCCATTGACTGGTTAGTATATGATATATTTGTATTATATGATGAAGCTGCACAAATGGTGAACACAAACAGCCGTTTCCTGTCTCTCTCCTGCGTTTACTCTCCTCTCCCCTCCGTGTCTATTTATTCCAACACGAGGGGAAATTATCTCTAACAATTAAACTCTATTGGGCTAAAAACAGAGGAAATGCATTTCATTATCGTTCTGCCCTCCCTCCATCCAGCCAGCCTGCTCGCTGGGGTCACATGTAAATGGAGAGGGACACTTTTTGGAAGGTTGTTTCAGAAGACGACAGTGTTTTGGGTAGCGCTCCTAATCGTATAATTAAACTGTAAAACATTGGCGCACCACAGCGGCGCTCGTGTGTGTGTGTGTGCTTGTGCGAGGGCGTGCGTGCACGCGCGCGTGTGTGTGTGTTCCTCCGCAGTCAAGTCCTAGCGCCGAGTGCGCCGGCTGCTTGCATTAAGCATGTAAATGCTCAGTAAATCAGCCTTTTATTGGTTGTAATAAATACCCAGGGGGCCGCGCGGCGTGGCCTCGCTCTCGTCCGCGCCGCACTCTGCCGTTCTCTCTCTCTCTAATGCGTCGACCCTCGGGGGCCTCTGCAAGAGAGAGGCGAGCCGCCGCCGCACTCCACTCGCGCAGGTGGCTGCCAGGAGTCGCTGCACACACCCAGGCACACACACACACTCACACACACTCACACAGATGCATGCATACACACGATATAATACGGGGCAGACGCACAAAGCGGTAAACATTCAAATCAATGTAATTCTCACATGCAAACAAACACACAGATGTGTGTTCGAGCATGCAGGCGTACAGCACTCAAACAATTTGACGCTGACATTAACATTTCCACAAAGTGACACTGAAATGAAGCAAAACGCAAACTGCCTCCCGATGGAAATCAGCACTCTCTCTCCCTGCGCACGCCGCGCTTTCAGTCACTCACTTACTCCACAACAAACTTGAATGTGACAGATTCTCTTTTTTTTGCGTTCGTTACTTCATTTTCTGCACATTTTTTTGCTCAATTTCAGCAGTTTCTCCAAAAAAGACGTTAAACTGTGTCAGAGCTGCGAGAGCAGGAAGGATTGGTGTGCGAAGTCTTGTAACACACAAGAAGTCACCAGAGCATTTCTGTGTGATTTCAAGGGGGAAATTGTTCAGTATTACTACAGCTCCATGGCTCCGTTCATTCATGTATTTGCAGTGTGTGTGTGTGTGTGTGTGTGTGTGTGTGTGTGTGTGTGTGTGTGTGTGTGTGTGTCTGACTCACTCTCTGACCGACTGCAACTGTGAACTGTTTGTGTTGTTTAGGACAAAGCTGCCTTGGAGAGTCTGAGTCAACAGCTGAAGCAGCAGGCGGAGGACAAGTTCAGCCACGCCATGCTGGACTTCACCATGAGCGGAGAGTCTGACGGTAGGGACACGGACACACACACACACACACACACACACACACACACACACACACACACACACACACACACACACACACACA
>JAUESF010000031.1:3810142-3835772 GCA_032274765.1 Malacoctenus tetranemus
CACACACACACACACACACACACACACACACACACACACACACACACACACACACACACACACACACACACCTAATACACTAATATCAGTAAAGAAATGTTTGCGTGTCATTAAGTGCAAAACAAGGTGACTGGATGGGTGCTTGATGGTAATATTTGTCTATTCTCCTCCCCCCCATCCTTCCTCAGGCTCCCCCAGTGTGTCAGACTCCAGAATATTCCGCGAGTCTCGAGGTCGGAGCGCCAGCGAGCCGCACATCAAGCGGCCGATGAACGCCTTCATGGTCTGGGCCAAGGACGAGAGGCGGAAGATCCTGCAGGCCTTCCCCGACATGCACAACTCCAACATCAGCAAGATCCTCGGTAAACACCCTCACCCGGATCGGGGTTTTGACTGACAGGTGCCCCCCCCCCCCCGACCCCGCCCTCCATAACGAGGGAGGCCCCGTCTATGTAACCGAGGATGGTCGGCGGATGGATTCCCCGCTCGCTTAAACACACACAACACACACACACACACATTAATGGTGATTTTCTTCACAAGCGGCAGCGGCAGCATTGTGCGAGCGGCTGTTAATGAACGGCTGGGGAGAGCGCGGCTCCGACAAATGATGATATAATTCATTATGCATTAAACAAGCAGCGCGAGGCCGCCTGACATTTCCCCCAGACCGCCGGGATCGGCCCTGACATTTTAAAGAGCTCCTAAGCGTTTTATAACACAGGGAAATCTGGTTTTAATAAGCCTCCCCTCTCCCTCTCTCTCTCTCTCTCTCCCTCTCTCTCTCTCTCCCGCTCCCTCTCTCGCTCGATTGCTAACAGATCGCACGGAGAGAAAGACAGAGAGAGAGAACAGCCAAGTGCTGACAGCTTTTACCCATTAAACATACAGTAGTCGAGTGCAAATTCAGACCAGATATGAAACACACAGGGGGAAGACATGCTCAAGATTACACCCACACACACATGCAGGGGACTGATACTACAAATGTATGAGCAGAGCGCGAGCGGGGAGAGATGACAGCAGGTTAAGTGAAGTCCTCATTAGTGGAGATGAGTACCTGTCGTCCCTGCTGCTCCCCTCATTAACCCCCCCTCCCCCCCCCCTCTGTCTCCCTTTCGCCGTCTCTTTCCGGGTGAAACTGCTGCCGTGGCGTGTGTGTGTGTGTGTGTGTGTGCGCGTCTGTAGGATGTGTGAAAGTGTTCTTTGAATGCGGTCACACGTGTCGGCATGTACATGTGATGTGGTGTTGTGCGAGCCGCGCAGACATTTGTTCCTCACGCGTGGCGTAACTGATACCCGTGCAGATATACATGCTCTATTTAAATCACTTCAAACCGATTCTTATCATCAGAACGTCTAATTTTACGGCTATTTTTCCACACTGCATTTTCATTACTGTCTGCTTTTGCTCTTTGTAGCCCGTTTTTTTCCCCTTCTAAAGACCTGAAACCGATGATTATTGTCGCTGACGGTGCTTCTTCTTTTTTTTCTCTTTCTCTTTTTTTTGTGTCTTTTTTTTCCCCGCCTTTCAGGCTCGCGCTGGAAAGCCATGACCAACC
This sequence comes from Malacoctenus tetranemus, assembly GCA_032274765.1. Taxonomy (NCBI): domain Eukaryota; kingdom Metazoa; phylum Chordata; class Actinopteri; order Blenniiformes; family Labrisomidae; genus Malacoctenus; species Malacoctenus tetranemus. The sequence continues at coordinate 3,811,705 of JAUESF010000031.1, forward strand.
TGGAGAAGCAGCCGTACTACGAGGAGCAGGCCCGCCTCAGCAAGCAGCATCTGGAGAAGTACCCAGACTACAAGTACAAGCCGCGGCCCAAACGCACCTGCCTGGTGGACGGCAAGAAGCTGCGCATCGGCGAGTACAAGGCCATCATGAGGTCCCGCAGGCAGGAGATGAGACAATACTTCAGTGTGGGGTGAGGGATCAGAGAGGCAAATTTAGACTCTTTTCAATACCAACAATGCAATTGCTACTTATTTCATTACATTTAAGGGGTTTGATATTTCATCTCTATCCTCCCAGGGAGAATAGACAGCGGTCAGTGTTTCACCTTATTTAATAAGAATTAAATAAGGTGGATTACAATGATGAGGATGGAGAGATTGTAAAGACAGTGTGTTCTCCTTCAGTTTGCTTTTCTTTTTCCTTTACTGCAACTTTATGTTTAATTCTATAAATCTTGCTGTTTATGCTACGTAATTGTAAACCTAATAATCTGTTCAGGAGCAGGAGTTTCCTACTTTTGGCTTAAGGCCTCCTTATAAGGCCCAAACATGAACTAACAGTTTATAGATTATTGAAAATTGTTTTAAAAAGCACATTTGATTTTTTCCCCCCGAAAAAAAAGTAATTGTTTTTAGCTTTTTTATATCTATTCATTATTTTTAATTGCAGTTTTGATTTTTTTTCCTTATTTTTTTTATATGTGAAAAAAATATTCAGAAGCTTAAGTGACTTTTAATTAAGAATTAGAAGGAGATAGATTTTGTTCCTGTTCCTGTCCAGCATTAATAATGAGATATAAACTTGTGCCTTTTTCTGGTCTGTGTGCTAACATCAAATATCTGCCCCCTCCTCTGTGTTACAGGCAGCAAGGCCAGCTGCCCCTGTCCTCAGCAGGCGTGGTTTACCCGGGCGCCCTCTCCATGGCAGGGATGCCCTCACCCCAAATGCCCTCAGAGCACTCGAGCATGTCCAGCAGCCCCGAGCCCAACGCCAACCACCACCAAACCCCCCAACTGGCCGGCCTGAAGGGGGACGAGCCGCGGATCAAGGAGGAGGAGCTGCGGCTGGACGACAGCAACGGCGACGTTTACGACGACTTTGACTACGAGGACGAAGAGGCCGACTACGCCAGCGACAACGAGAACCACATCACCCAATAGGACGGCCTCGCCGCCGCCGCCGCCCGCTTTTTAAGCCAATCTCTGCTGGTTTATGTCACACGAACCCCCTCCCCCCCGTCCCCCAAAACCCACCAATCAGGAAGAAACAAACTCTCTTTTGCCAATCACCTTCAGAACCGAGTTCACGACAAAGACACCGATGTCCCCTCCCTACTTGACTAACACGGACTCTTTTAACAGAGCCAGGCCCCTCCCCCTTCCACCCCTCCCTCCCCCCCCCCGCTCCCTCCCACTGGAGTCCTGATACCAGCATCTGATCAATCAACTGAAGCACAGGACCTGTCACTCACACTGACTGTTACACAAGCTGGAGTGTGCGAGGACGAGAGACGACCGAGCCAGTTCTGCAGCTTGCTGAGGGGGGGGGGGTATTCAAGTACTACTGCAAGAGTTTGCGTGTCGCGCCACGAGTGAGGAGAACTTCACACCGCTCTCAGAAGAAGCAACCTTTTAGTCCCGTTTGTAGAAAAAAAAAAAAGGGGGGGACCTTTTAAAATAAGAAACAGTGGACCTGTTAAAGGCGAACAGACGACACTTTAAAGATGGCGGACCTGTTTATTATCAAGAGACACTTTTAAAGGAAAAAAAAAAACAGCTTTTTTTTGTTCTTTGGTTCTATAATATTCTCACTCAGGTACACGGTGCCAATAAGTGGCTTGTGAATGTGATTTGTTGTTTTTGTGCTACAAGTTTGAATAATAATAGAAAAAAGAGACTTTTCTTTTTTCCCCGCCCTTTTGTTGTAAAGCACCTGAAAGACATCAGACGTTTATTTTTAACAGAAAGATATCTTTTCTTCAACCTCGCAGTGTGCTGTCAGCAGTCTCCCTCCCCCCCTTACACTTTGCCTATGTGTTTTTTGATGACTGCCCGCCGTCCCCCCTCCCCCGAAAATCCTCACCCCTCCCCACCCGACTTCCGCCGGCGACCCAGACGGGACGGCCCTGCCGGGACTGACCAGCAGCACAGCGTGGGGCCGTCCCACTTTGAGTGGATCACCGGCGTGGGTGTCGCGGGGTGGAAACAGGGGGGAAGGGGGAGGAGAGGAGGAGGAGGAGGGGGGGGGGGTTCCGCTGGTATCGAAGAAGGAGCAGAAAGGAAAAGCACTGTGTTTGTGAGACAATCCACCAGTTTTTTCTTCTCGCTCCGTCCCTCCTCATCTCGTCCGGGGCGAAACATCAGTACGATCATCGCAACATCCGGCAGCGTGCGCGCGGGCGGCCGTGTGCGTCCGGCGTGCACGTCGACACCGGCACGCTCTTTCCGGCTGCCGTCATTTACTGCACGCGGACGCTCACGCCACGCACGCGGGGCCACTGCCGCTCTGTCCGTCAGTGTTTTCTCCTGCTCCCTCTAATCAATGTCGTCCTGCTGTAACACAGTGGGCGGAGCCGAGGTGAAGTCAGCCAGTCAGTGTTTCTGTTTGTATTTGAATTCTGTATTTTATTATTTCTCTTCAAACTGCCTCTTAGTCTAATAATATTATTAACAATAATTATAAGGATGGTCAGCGTTTCCTGAGTTTAGTAAGTTATGTACAGTATAATTTATTTTTCTCCTCTTTATCGGGTTTTTACGACCACATGAAACTATGACAGTCGATGGAGCGTTCTATTTAGCTGGTAGGTATTTAGATGAAACAAAAAGTTGTCATTTTACCTTGCTTTTATTTTTTTTCTCTCTCTCTCTCTTTCCTCCCCCTTTCCTTCTTTTGGTGCGGTTGTTTTGTATTAATCCTGCGGATGGATGGGCGGGCGGAGTCAGGACAGCGAGCCCGACTCCAGGCCCCCCCTTCCCACCTCGTCGGAGCCGAAGACCTTTTACTCGCGTCCAAAACCCATTTCTACGAAGCACTCAGACTCTGTGCAGTCAGAAACGACGAAGAACATGAATTTTTATTATCATAATTTTATTTGTAACGATTATCATAATGTATAATGTGAAGTTTTTTCTCTCTTTTTGTTGGTTTCTTTTGTTTCTTTTGTTTTTCCTTTCGTTTTGTTGGGAATCAGTTTCATTCCTCGTGCAAACTGTTTTCCCGTGAACAAAGAGACCCCTTCTCCCGCCCCCCCCGACCCTGCGCCCCCCGTCCCCGTTTACTCAGCCTGGCCGCCTCGCCGAGACACAGCGGAGCACCTTGGGCTCGGATCCACACGTCACATCACGTACATGCACAATCACACGTCACACATTTCAAAAGAGATTATCACGACAAACCAAACAAATCCTATGCTGTCCTTTTTTTCTCTCTCTCTCTCTCTCTCTCTCTCTCTGTTTAAAGCCCTGTACATATGTTCCTGTGATAGCAGTGATTTCCTTTCTCGTGTTATAAATCATAGGAGAGCAGTGTTTACCGCGATCCACCGAGGGTGTACCGCTGTGTGTGTGTGTGCGCGTGCGCGAGCTGACCAGGCTTATCTTACAGGACCCTCCTCATCAGGAGCCCTTTTGCTTTGTTTGAGCTCCACGCGATGCTAACAGGAGCCATGACTACTCTTCAGGTGTGCTGTCACGTGGTGATCTCCCCCCACCCCTACCCTCCCACCCCACTCCTACTTTAGATGTTCGCTACAAGCCACATAACGAGCTTCTGGGTCTTAATTTCTTGGCTGTATACTAACCCCCTCCTTCCCCCCCCCCCCCCCCCTCTGCGGTCACACCGTTGTCCAACCCGATGCTGGAAAAAAGGGGACTGAGTGAATCAATTCTTTTCTTCTTTTTGTTTTTTTTTTTAAAGGTATCCCGAGGGTGGGTGGGTGGGTGGGGCATTTAGACATCAATCATCCCTGCTGGCAAGGTTTCTCCCCTTATCAAGACAATGAAAATGATATTATTTAAGACAATCAAAGTCATGAGTGGAGCTCAAAACAAAGTAAGAATTATTACAAGTAAACGAAAAAAAAATATCTTACCATCTCAACTTGAAAAATCAAGAAAGATAATTATGTAAATATAACATAGAGTTATAGATTTATATTTTGTTCATAACACAGTGTAATATAAGTTGTATATTTCTTTTTTTTTCTCTCTCCCTACTGTCTCTTTTATTGATGTTATCCATGCCACAGAAAAGCAAGAGTCGCTGCGCTCTCACAAAAAAATGAAGAAAAATATCAAAGAAATAAAGAAAAACAGGAAAAAAAAAAAAGCCGTGGGCTGCCACCACCATCTGTTCTAAGTTCACTTTTTTTCAGTATTACTGCCAGACAAGGCTCTAATAAAGACAGCAATGTGTTCAGTAAAAAAACTTGTGCTGGTCCTGGTCACTTTCTTTTTTCTTCCACACATGCCTTCACACGCTCCGCGGCTCCGACACTTTTCCGCGCGCGCATACGAACAGACAGTGTTGTGCTTATTTTTACAAACACACACAGACACACTCGGGAGGACAGAGGATCCATTTACACGTGTTTATGGGGTGACAATGGAACCGCGGAGGTTTGAAAAATAAATATGTTGCACCTTCAACGGAACAAGTGGGGGCACCGCAAACAGCCGGGCCCCCCCGCCCCTCCATAATCCCAATGTAGAATTACCCAGAATGCATTTAGGAGATTCCTTTGTATGCTTTTTATGTTGTAATCACCTGGAAATAAACAAGCTGCTCGTGCAAAGCGACTTTTTACTGCGATTTGTTTCACACGCTCTGAACCTGCGTCACATTCATCCTCGAAGAGCTCCAACAACACGCGTATGAGCCTCATCAGAGGCCGGGACGCCACAGCTGTCCCACCTCCAGCCACCTCCCACGCTCCGGCCCCCCCGTCTCACAACTATCAACCCGACGTGTTGCGCTTCCCGACATTTTTTTCCCCGTAACTACCAAAAGTCACTTTTTTCTTCCGCGCAACCCCGTGAGCTGTCATGGCGGCGGTGCTGGCCCGCGCGTCGCCCCGACGATTCAATCATCTCCATAACAACGTGTTAATTATGCGGAGTCCACCTTTTTGCCCCTCCAATCAGAGGGCCAGCTGGGAGGCGTGGAGAAGAATCACGGCCCGTTAGCAACCTGGTAACCTAATTAAGCACAACAAGGGGGGGACACGGGGAGTGAGGGGGAGAAGGAAGGGGGTGAGTGATGAAATGTGTGTGTGTGTTTCTGTGTAAGACAGACAAACAAAAAAACCAGAGAGCGACGGTGCCCCCTCCGTCAGAGCGCGCGGTGCCAGCCGCCCGTGCCACCGTCGCCGGGTTTAAAAGCGAATCTTTAATTGATGCTCGCTCGAGGATGTTGAGGATGTTCACGACGCCACTCTCAAGGGTTAAAAACACCAAAGCCCACTCAGAGCGCCCATTAAAGCGCTGTCCCCCCCATCTGTGTCCATATGTTCCACAATCAGCCCCCTCTGCCCTCCTTCCGACGCGCCGCGCATAAAAACAGTTAAATGCACTCGGAGGAGATGATTTTTACGTGCTTTGCTAATTACCATAACTTTACACACAGACACACACATGCACACACACACAAAAAGCCCTTTTGATGCAATAAAGCAGGAGGATGAGGGAGGGTGGGGGTTGGGGGGCGTGGGGAGCGATCCACAACTCCTACGGTAAGTGAAGGACTTAGTTTGTTCTCTGGGCATTGTGAATTTTTCAGAGGCAGCCTGGAGGGAAAAACCTGAGAAAAAGGTTTATGTGTGAATAGTTGAGGAGCAGAAAGGCGATTCAGATCCTTCCTGTTCCTTTATTGTCAGCACTACTGGAAGATGCTGGAGGAAGCAAACAGTGGCTAGACTCCGATTAAATCACACACCCTAAGGTGTACTGTAGGAGTTAGCTCAGCTTAAACCACATTTATCCACTGGCTATTTCCATCACAATAGGAGAGACCCCAGATGGAATAAACTATTACAATGAGTGCGTATTTACATGTGAATGCTCGCTTGTGTTTCTCCAGCGTGGATTCTTCATCAGACTCGATTTGCTCCCAACTTTTAGTTTTTCCCAACGCGAAACCCGGCGGCCCCCCTCACATCACTCCCAACTTTACACGTCCTGAACGTCTCCGCGAGGGCCCGGGGTCGCCGGTGCGACTCCGAGTGCGGCCCCGGTGCGCCGGCTCGGTGATAATATGTGGGGCTTTTTTTTTTTTCTCCACTCTTTTTTTTTTTCCTTCTTTCTTTTTTCGACCGTGGGTGTTTGGAAATTGAGTGAAAACGATGTCACATTAATGATTTAAAGTCGGTAATAGGATGTGCTGTGACGCTGAGCCGCCAGCTAAGCTGAGTTTAAGGCTCCGGCGTTAATGTATTCATGAGGAGGAGGATTATACAGAGACAAGAGCAGCTAGAGAGCTGAGTGCAGCACAGCAGCCAGGGCCAACAGGCCTGCTAGATATTATATATAACTACATTTACACCGCTCGAGTACACGTTCCACAATGCAGGAGGTAGTACTACACGCACGCAGAAAAATTACGGTGGAGGAGTGGAATTAAAGAGCAATTTATATTTATACATCACTAAAATATATGATTTTTTTTCTCTTTTACATTGATTCATCTTTATGAATGAATTCAGAAAGATGCCGAGACAATACAGTGTCAACAGGACAGGCGGCAAAGTGATAAACAGCGAATAATTAAAACACAGACAGAAAACAATCTAAATAAAGAAAATAAAGGAAAATACATTTGATTTTTTTTTTCTTCAGCAGAATCAAGCAGCAAACAGCTGCGAAATCACAGCAATTTCTATATTTATTCTACCCCTCAAACCCAGATATTAGTCCAAATATGTGTTTATCTGCTCGCACCGCTTCTTCCTCTTTCATCTTTTCATATTCTGGCAGCCCTGCTAATCCTCAGTCTCACACACTAACGTATACGCAAACTGCAGCATCATTACAACCCCCCCTAAAAAAAAAGAGAGGAATCATAAAAGTATCATTAAAAAAAAAAAGTGATTTCAGCGAGTCGAGCATTCATGTCGCTTTTCTTTTTACATCCAAATATTTCATAAGTCATCTCTCATCTTCAGTAATGCTACAGAAGCAAAAGCAGAGACGAGGCTGGCCATTAATATTAGGTGGTTGATGCATTAAGAGCCTATAAAATACTCTCATATCAGAAAGTGCCTGCACTCAAACCATAAAAATAAAGTAACATGATGCTTAAAATGCAAAATTAAATATAGATATTTCGGCATATGGTTTAATAGATATATTTATCTTGATCATTTTGGCAAATGGCCACAGTTGTTTTTTATTCCCTCCAGATTTAAGGGTGAGAATTTGAACATGTGACAGTTCTCATGTATGATCTCACTGCAGCGTCGCTCAGTGTCGAGATACAAACATGACAAATTGGGTTCAATCACCTCCATCGTGTCTCCGGCGGGGGGGGAAAAGGAGGAGGAGTCGTCGTCGTCTGGAGACGAGCCTCAAAGTGAGCAGGAGGGACTTGAAGGAAACGTGGCCGGTGACCAAGCGGATATTAGCCGTCGCCGTCGCCGTCGCCCCGCCGCAAAAACTTTCTTCCTCCCGTCGGGTCCCAGACGGAGCAAAAAGTAATCGGCGTGACGCGAGGCAAACAAAAACAAAAGCGGCATCAGCGTTTGAGCGACGGCCCTAATGTGACAGATCTGAGAGCGGCGGCGTGTGAGGGACAGGCGTGGCACGCAGCGGAACGCCGAGGGCCCCCGCGGGGCCCATCCCCAATCAAGACAGTGGAGTGGGGGGGGGGTGAGGGGGGTGAGGGGGGTGAGGGAGGGTGGGGGGGACTGGCTCCACGCCTCTGACACGTCGCAACTCTCACATGAAGCGCTCACCGGCTTCATCAGGCGGCGACGGCAGCAGCTGGCCTACTTTCAGCGTTCTCTGCCTGCCTCCATCCAAAATGTACAAATTTGTTTATTTTTCTGAGTTTATCTGCATTTTTCTGCTGCTTCTAATCGTTCATTATACATTTTTAAATGATTTGTGACTATTTGTTCTTCTCTTTAAGTACAATTCTGCTCTCTTTGGCTGCTATTCTTCCTCACTGACGTAGATAGACGGCACTCTCTACCCGCAGCATCGTCACACCTCTGCAAACACACTTAATCAATGAATGCCGCTGCTAAAATACACTTCTACAATTTGGACAATCAAAGTTTTGCAGTCGATTCCTCGTCGGCTTTTATGCAACGTCTCCAAGTGCCGACATGACATTTATATAACAGCTTGATAAAAACATAATCGTGACGAATCAAACGGGTGCGAGCGCTCGGCGGAGTGATCAGATGTTAGCGTGTAGGTGGGCCAGTCACACGGCGCGGGAGCCGCCTAACTTTTCACAGGCAACTTGAAAACATGATGTTGTGCGCCGATCAGCGATATCAGAGCGAGATAAAGAAGCCCGTGGGCGCTTTTCACGTCATTTCATGAAATATATATTTTTTTGAGAGATGAAAAAAAAAAACCCTGTAAAACTGTTATTTTCTCTCCCCATCAACACCCTAATGCACACATGCAAATATTATGCTAATGGTATGTTAATTGGTGGAGTAGCTGCAAAGCAGCCCTGCTGTTCAAATGACTGGTGAGAAAATAGGTGGGGTCAGTCGCAAGCTGTAAAAGCAGCTCCAACACAAATAAACAAAACCCTCGGGGATTAACAGAACAAGGGCCAGTGATAAACGGATGAGACGAGAGACAGGGAATACAACAGGCTGTAAGTGAGGGGGGACAAGGGAAGCAGCTCAGGGATATGGAAATAGGGGAGAACGCCGAGGGACAAGGAGTGAGAGGAACGAGTGGAGGACGAGGGGTAAGGCGGCTTTATGGAGCAGACACGGGGATTAACAGGGGACGCGGCGAGGGGAACGGGAGAAAGGACAGAGGTAAAACAAATAAGTAAAGAGGGTTGAAAGGGGAACGGTAAAAAAGCGCGGGGGGCTAAAAGGAGGCTGTGAATAAAAGGATAACGCAATAAGCACTGTGAAAGGAATTAGGTGCAAGAAAGGAGAGGAGAATGAGACGAGAGGTGGAGACAGATTAAACGTGTCAGCGTGCAGGGGAAGCTAAAGTTTTCATGGAGGGAGAGAAAAGCGGAGCCGTGACTTTCTCTGGGAGTGATGAGGAGAAGGAATGGAGTCAAACGAGGGAGGGGGGGGCGCCACAGACTTTGCCATTCAAACAGACACACTCCGTCAGTCAACGAAACGAGGAGGCACCCAAAACACACCCGACCTGGTAAGCTCCGCCCACCACGATCCTACATCAGTCTCGAGATATCATACACACACTCTCAGCAGTGGCGGCAGCCACTCGCCTCGACTCTACTCTGTTTCTGTCGTTCCTTCATTGGAATGGTATCAGCAGACTGGAGCCCAAAACAATAACTGATCCACGAGACGCTGTCTGCACCGACACACACATTCACTGTCTTCCATGTCAGATATCATCACTCGGTCAAACGGAGCAGTCCTTCACCCTCGCTGTGAACGGCACAACTTGCATATTTTCTGAGAGTGAACGCCGACTCGTTTGCTGAGCCGGCCTCGTCGCTTTCACTCTCGCGCAATAAAAATGAGGCTGAGCACGCGCGAGAGCGCCGCACACGTACAGGATGCGTTCAAAAGGTTACTGCGCACTCACATGTATGATTAATTAAGTGTAAAGCTCTTGACCCGCGGTAAACCACGGCGAAATGGTGCATCGTTTAGCTTATCTCTTCATTATGGAAATGAGACACACTTGCGTGGGGCTTTTGTGCCTTGGCAGACCGCACTTTACGCGCTGGTTCTTATTCACGCAGCAGAAGCGGTGCGCGCGGGTTCAGTCCTGCTCAAGGACACTTCGGGACGTTCGAACCACCAACCCGGCGATCAGTGAACCACCTGTTCAGCGTTTCAAATTTGCAGCTACACAAATTTACAGCAAGTTGATGGCAACACACAAAATAAGAATAATAATTATTAAGAGAAAAAATTATTTAAAAGAATCATTGCAGCCACATTTAGAAAGAGGAGAGCTGAATCAGGAATCAAACTGTTGGTTGAGAAATGTTTGAGAGAAGCCACGAAGTGCGAAGGGAGAAAATAAACTCTTAGAAAAAATAAAAGGTTTAAGGTAATCATTACAACATTCAGGAAGTTTGGTCCCAACGAGGAATTCCACTTTCTGTCCTCTGTGTCACAACACATAATTGTTTGGAGTATTGAGAGTTGTAAAACATTGCAGTGGGCGAACACTCGGAGTAAATAAGGCACCCTATCGTTTTCTTCTGAATCTATCGGGGGCTTTGGAGCGCCAGGCCTCCGGTGCCTCTGGTCTTTTCCTGTGCGTGTGTGTGTGTGTGTGAGTGTGTGTGAGTGTGTGTGAGTGTGGTGTAATGTGTACGAGCGCAGCGGGCCCTGGCAGCGGCGGCACTATTTGGAAACTGTCAGTGTCCGCTCCATGCCAACCAGCCACAAGATACCCCCCCTCTCCCCTCCTCCCTCCTTCTCTTGAAAAACATCCCCTCTGGAGCCCCAATGGCTGCCAGTTTCTCAGACAGCCCACCGCTGACCCCTTCAGGCCAGGAAACTGTCGTCCAGCCAAGGAGCCAAAGAGCCCGGGGGCCACCATTCATCCCCCCCCCCTCCTAACAACACTAAGATGGCTGTGTTGGCTGCTCGCTGAGGCCCTGGAAAGAAGGGCAGAGACACCCAGAGAGCGAAGGAGGGAGACACAGAGAGAGACCGCTCAGAGTTTGCATTTTTAATTTGATCGCCCTGTCACTTCACTTTGCTCCAAGATTAAAAAGCCCACTTATTGCTCCTCACTTCTCCTGTTTTTTTTGGATATAATAAGGATTTCCCCGGCCCGGCACGCTCTCCAGACGGAGCGGGCGCCACGAGCCGCACAGCAGACAGCCATGTGTCCTGACAGTTGACTTTGAATCGTAGTTGAGATCAACTTGATTTTGCCATCTTCACTCCCCCCCCCCTTATTTTTTTTGGGTACACTCACAGAAGGGTAACCAAGGTTGCGTGAAAAAAAACAAACTGCCCTCTTGATTGTCGCCACTTATTTTGTCCTCTGTTCTCTCCAAAAACCAGCTGGCTGCATCTCTCCCTCTCTCCCTCTCTCTCTCTCTCTCGCTGCCTCTGGGCCCCGTCGAGCGGAATTGTTCAGACTTTTGCGATTGGGACGGATCCAGGACAATCCAGCCACAGTATGGTGGGGCAAGCGGGAACGGCACGGGAGAGCGGTGGTGGTGGTGGTGGGGGAAGACAGGAAGAGAGACGTGACAGCGAAGGGATTGTCGGTTTAAAGTTTGAGCCTCGGACAGCTGTCGCATCACGAGGGTCAGGGGGATTTCCTGGATGGAGGTGTCCTAATGGCGCGGCGTTAATATGAATTCATAGACGACCCATTAGCGCCCTTTCGCAGTGACCCTCCACCTCCTTCCACCACCACCCCCTCCTCCGCCGTCCCACCATAATGGCCCTGGCTCTGGCCGCTAGTCTGCATGTAGCGGATATAGTGTGGATTTATTCCGATGTTCCCGGGGATTACACCCTCAGTGAGCTGTGTATTATGAGTAGATTTAGACCCATAACTCCTGAAGATAAGGGGGGATTGGGGCGATTGTTTAAACGGCTTGTGTTAGCCATCATCTCGGGGGCTTGGAGTGCGTGTGTGTGTGAGTGTGTGTGAATACGCGTGCATGCGTGTGTGCGCACAAGAGTGTGTGAGGGGAAGGGAAAGATTCAGGACAATAAAATGTTCACAACACTGATGTTCATTGAAATTCCAATCCAATCTCATCCACAATACAAAACACTTTTCTGAAACGCTTTAAATGAATTCAAATGAATGCTTTATGTAACCGAAATGCTTTTTGGATAATGAAAAGCTTTTGGTTGCATTAATCAAGAGGGAAATTCCACCGATTATGCACAATCGCTGCAATTTATTTTCACATCATCGGTTTCGTTCCAACTATTTTCCGAAAGAAAGTTATTACAAAATAAAAGATAGCACAATAAAAACGCAAATTATGCCTCTTTTAGATGAAAAATAAGTTGTTTAAAAGATTAATGGCATGTGTTTGTACTGAATCTGTGCTACTTAAGGAATTCTGAGCTGTCCATTATTAGGAATTTCAATAAAGAGCGAGTAGGAATCGGAGTCCGAGCCAAATCTGTCCCGGCTCAAGTCGTTTTCACCTTTAGAAAACATGCAACAAAAGCGTTTTATGCTCATAAATTGGACTGCGAAACTAAAACAACTGTTCAGAGCCAAGGAACACTGTAAAGCCATGGCGAGACTTTCGGCCTTCCTGATGTCCCGTCGGGTCGCGCTCATAAATCTGAAGGCCCCACCCCCCCACCCCGACATGCCGCCGCCCGACAGATGTGTGACTTCTGGTATTGTGGCGGGGAGCGCGCTGTAGCCGAGCGGGCCCTGCGGTGAGGCTCTTTACAAGGCCCCGAGGACGAGCCGGAGACCACACTGACCACAAAACACAGCTCTATAAACACTGTCAGAGAGGGCCCGGCGCGGCGAGCCAAGGACTGGAGGTCTGTGGGATAACTTCCCCGGCGATGATGAAGTCCCAAACTGAGGCAGCAGAGACGATTATTCTGGCGTTGGTCTTTGGCACCGATGCTGAGGTTTGCACAAATATGATTTCCTCTGAAGACACACGATTCCTATTGTTCACTAATGTTTCTACAGTCACTATTCGAGTCAGCCTATTGATGAAATTACCCTTTTTGTGGTTTAATTGAATGGGATGTCCCATCAGCACTGTGATAGTTTTGCATGATAAGGTCCTGATGGAGTCTTTATCTAGGATGGTGATCAAAACAATGATAACACACAGTTTTTAGTCAGAAAATGTGTGGTTTGAAGAATTTATAAAGGGAAACGGCACTAAAATAATCATTTGAGAGTCAAAATTGTCTGACTATTAACAGCAATGTACCAATTCAAGGGATAAAGGGATGGGGAGAAGGGGGATGGGTCCTAAATCCCCAAGTTTGGAAAGACAGAGCCGCTCATAAACATGTTTGACATTTGAGGTAATTTGTGAATGTACTTGATGCATCTCCTGTACTTTCCATCGATGTCTGCAAAACGCATGTGCCGCTGCATATACTTTAATGCTGCGGGAGGACAACTTGCACTTTTTGTGGTTCCGAATGAAGGCAGACGCGGCTTCTCTTTCCGTTTTTTCACAAGTTTCAGGTTTAATTACCCAGAAACAACATGCTGTGATGTCTGTTTGGCTGCACATTCTCTCTAAACCGCATTTCCATTGTGGCCAAAACGACATGGAACTTTTTCCTGCGTTCGCTTTTTCAAACTCGCACGTAATTATATTCAATGTTTACACAGAAAACTTCCAAAAAGTGTGTGTTGCTGTTTCTTGAGCTGAATGGCTAATTAGCAACTTATGTAAGATTAGTTAAAAGTTAAATGGCTTTGAGTTGCCGCGCACATTCGAAGGGTCTCAGCACTTTTTTTTTTAACTGAAATGAAGAAGAAAAACACAACCGAGCTGGAATTGGCAACACTCACACTGTGGTTCAGCCTACAAAGTGTAAGCAAGGTAAACATCTTTGTGAGCAGAAAACAAGCTTGGAAAAAGGACCAAAAAGAGATATCTGCATGCTGGAGATCACAAGATTATCTGTTACCTGAAATTACTGTTTTCCTGATGAGGACCTGGTGGGTCACAACAAAAAATAAAGGACTAAAAACACAAAAGAGCAAATAAAATTGCATCCAGAAATCATGATGCAAATAACTTGTGAGCACCCCACATGGTTGGATTTGGTATCACACTCTACCAAACATCTTGATTACAGGACACTATGTTGGGACACTGTCATTCTGCCCGCATCCTGCCGTCATGCGAGTGGGGTCGCCAGTGTGAGACGATGACAGTCTCATGTTTGTGCGGTGGGTGGATGTTTGTTTGGAAATGTGGAGGTTCAAGGAGTGGGCCTGTGCCCACGTCAGTGAATGGCTTTAATTTCCAAAGAAGGACTTTTAATTTGGAAAAAACAACAGGTCAGTTTGAGACCTTCAAGAACTAAACTTGACAAAATAATGTCACCTGTGAGAGGTGAGGAACAGAAACGACTAAGTAAAAGGAGAAACTAGTCACCAGACACAAAATGTGCCGAATTTAGGTCATTTTTACTGTAACATGTTTGAGCCATCAAATGTGAATATCACACACATTCCTGCTCGAGTGTAAAGTCACCAGAGTACAGTGGCAGTTGGAATCAATAGGACTTCTTTCTTTTTTCCTTCCTTTCTCCATTTCTTGCCAATCAATCAGTTTGGAGATGAAGCGGCAGTCCAGCGCGCTCCTTCCCTCAGCATTGTGCCAAGCTGTCAATTTACAGACAGAAGTATGTTGGCTTTAAACTGTTCCAACAAATAAACACTACTGTGTAAGAGGACAGCTCTTTCTGCCGGTGTGTGTGTGCGTGTTGTTGAAAAGTGCGCGCTGCCAGATCCGCAGCCTACATTCAGACAGCGACAGACAGACATTATGTAGCCGTGTCACACGCAGAGAGAGCGAGAGAAGAGCCGGGACAGAACGAACATCTCTGCTTGTTATTTCAGCTTATGGATTATGTTCTGTTTGAATGACATCTCTTCAGCTCTGCAAAAACAACTTTAAAGCCCCCACCCCTTCTCTCTCTCTCTTTGCTTTTTTTAAATCACGCAACATATTTCATCAAAGTTGTTGTGAAAATAAACGCGGTCACAATGAACACGGCTTCGCAGAAATTGAGCTGGACGCAGACCAGGGGAAGTCGACTAATCCTCTCTCGCCGACGAGGTCAGAGGTCAACTGCCTGATTTTGATGCTGAAGATGGAAACTTGACAGATGAAAAAAATAAAATAAAATCAATGTCCTCAGTTTAGTTTAGATTAGTCATTTCAAAGAGTGTTTCTGAGGGGGCGCCAGAGAGACTCAGTATTGATTACAAGTGCAGTGAAGAGACAAGACTATCAAGCTGAAACTAACATTGTGATGATGGTCACTGGAATTTGTATCTTTATGGTCTGGTTATGACTGTGGACTCCCTCAGTGCAAGTAGGTCAAAGTTAATGATCTTTAGTTGGAGCAAAATGAGCTACAATTAACTGAGGTTAACCTGCGTTGCAAAAAACGTGCTCTCTATTGTTCTCATAGCTGACAACAAAACAAAAAGACAGTGTGTCACTAATTTCTGTGAATGCGTTAAATGAGTGAGAGGGCTTTGGTTATCTGCTTACTGAGCTGTCTGTTAGCTGCAGAATGAACAGTAGCAATTTCCACAAACTCCTGTTTACAGGAGGAAGGGCTGCTAATGTTCCACCTCAGTCCTCAACTGTGCAACTGTAACTGAATGAAACCAAATGTATTCAAAACTGCAGTCAAGCACTAATATTAGGTCATTTGCTTACACTGAGCCCTGCACACTGTGGCCTCATGCACTGTAAATGTGGGTCCAAAACAAATAGAAAATAGAGGGGGGTGGTGGGGGGCTCCTTGCTTCTGTACTCTGCTGGTTTGGACAATTGTTCGCTTTCAACTTTTTCTCCCTCTCAGATACGCTCACTCACACAGAGCCCCAGACGGGTGTAATTGGTGTGTAAGCCACGGTTGCCACAAATAACTGTAATTACCAGAAATGACTTGTTGCATGAAAACAGTCACGCGTGTCATTTTATGTTTGAATGGCGGCGGTCAGATGTCAGCGGAACTTTGAGCGCTCCGCAGCTCATTTTTAACACATTAAAGCATCATTGTTTTTCAGTCATGCCGGCGTTTTTTTTTTTTCCCTGATGAACTCTTCACACGCTGGTGTGAAATGAACTTCTGAGTGTTTTACTGGTGGTAGAAGAGAGGGGTCAGCAGCACCCCCTCACCCCCCCCCCTCCCTACTCCCTTTTTCCCTTTGATAATGATAATGCAGAACACACGCAAGTCTGCCGATTCACATAACGAGCAGGCACGCGGGGGGACAACAGGCGTGCAGGCTGGAGCGCTCGTCAACAGAGCGGCGTAAACACACGCAACAAAACTCGCTCCTCGTTTCAGTCGTGCCCTTTGAAGTCCTCAAATATCATGAAGCATTTACAATCTAATTATGTGCACCCCCTCCACACACACACACACACCCTTTGCTACTTTTCTCCCCTCCCTACACCGATCCCAGCTGTGAAGCGAGGGGGAGAAAACAAACACACACACAACAACCAGGAAAGCCCAAAACCACGAAGATGAGACCACATGTGGAGAAGCAAACACGGCGACGGAGGGATGGAGGAAGCGCGGGAGGCGGATGCGTGTTGACAGTTGGTATGTCCGCCGCTCTCTGGGTCATTAAGAGAGACATACCCTCGCTGCCTCATTCCCAGCTCTGGGAAAGTTGATCTGGAAGCTGCGGGGGGAGTTGGAACCGGGACCGGGGCTCATCACCCGGGACGCCCCGATCGACAAATCCCCCCTGCAGCCGCTGGGAGGCAGAGGGCGAGCCGGGGAATATGGCGCCGCTGGAGCGGAGGCTCCACGCAAGCGACTGGAGGCGTTTTGTCAGCATCTTAATTCGCCCGTGTGAATTTATGTGCAAATAAAAAAGCAACTCGGGGCGCCGGGGCCTCGCTCGCCACGTCTGTCTTCTTGTTAAATAAATCTAAAAACTGTCTTTTTCACCGAGAGCCATAAAAACCACATTAAATCAAAGACAAACTCTCACTCGGAGGGAACAAATTAGTAAAAGGCAATCTGGGGAACAAGCTGTAAGTGTTGTGCGTGTGCGTGCGTGTGTGCCTGCGTGCGTGCGTGCGTGTGTGTGTGTGTGTAAGGACAACTGCTCCTGTGTGTGAACGCGTGTGTCTGCTGTCGCTGCTCAAACAGTTCGAAGTGATACAGTTTTATTTGTGACGGTATGCGTGTGTCAGTGTAACAAGAACATAATCTATAGGAGGGTGCAAGGTGTGTGTGTCTGCGTATGTGGGCGGGCGACGGCTTGTGCCTCCAGTGTGTGTGTGTGTGTGTGCGCTTGTGTGTGTGTGGTTTTTCTGTGAATGCTAAGAAGGGAAAGAAAATACACTTAAAGAATACAGGGGAGGGTGGCGTGCGTCGGATGTGTCCCCATTTGCTGCGCGGCGCTCGTGCTCTTCCCCGCTCTCTTCCGCACCCTTCCACAAATCTCGGCGGCGGCGGTGGCGGCGGTGACATTTGGGAGCAATTTTGAAGTGCGCCCGCAAAGGTTGTCAAGGGATTAATCTCATCTCACGCTGGGGCGCAGAAAAAAACGGCTTCCTCCAAGAATTAAACACAATTTACCCATCAAGACAAGTCTTTCAGGATGGGAGACAAGCATAAATAATATCTCCTCGGTCCAGATTCGCTAATTTACAAGCTTAGCATCTCCAAATGTTATTAGCGGGAATGACGAGGTTACCAGAAGGCGCTGTAGGGAATGATTTGTTATCCGGGCAAGCAGCAGCTGCAGCGAGAAAAAAAAAAAAAAAAAAAAGGAGAGCGTGCTGGAGTGCTGGGATAGAAAGAGAGACATACCTGACACCCACTGCCTCACCCCTCCTCCCCACCACCCCCCCCCCTTCCACCCAGGACTGCACACACCTCAGGCTGGCAGATACTGAACTTGGCATCTCTCAAGCTAATGTTCTTTTCCACTCCTCTCATTCTCATTTGCTTTCACTCCCCCCCCTTTCTCTCCCTCTTCTCTTATTGCCGTTTATTTCTCTCTGTTTTCCCCCCTTCGGTTTTTCTCTCCCTTCTGTATCCGTCGTTCTCTCCCACTTGCTCTTGAGGCTCGAAACATCAAATAGAACATTTGGGCAAACCGTTGTCATCTTGGCAAGTGTTGAAGTAAGCGCTCGTCTGCAATATATATATTTATATATATATAAAAGGAACGGGAGGGAGAGAGAGAGAGAGAGAGAGAGAGAGGGAGAGAGAGAGGGAGAGAGGGAAGTTTTAGATATTCAGCTGCTCTCAACATATCAGTCAAAGCCAATACAGATGTCTCTATGCCTCATCCAAAAATATGCTCGTCCCCTCTAAAGATCTATATCAGCATCTTCGCTCGGTTCACCGTCAATCACGCGCCGCCCGAGTTCCCTGGCCAAGTTTAGCAGAATTTCTCCCTGATTAACTTTGTAAATAACCAGGTGCCTCCTGAATTTGGATGCTACACCTTGTCTAAGCTGACAAGGAGCTAACACCCTCAATCTGACGTCGCCGTTGTATGCGATCGGTGTGTGTGCGTGTGTGTGTGTGTGTGTGTGTGTTTGTGTGTGTGTGTGTGTGTGTGTGTGTGTGTGTGTGAGAGAGAGAGGCTTTTGTGAACGTGTAGGTGTGCGTGTACGGGTGTGTGTGTGTTTAAAGGAGAGTATTTTGATCTGTGCTGGCTGTTTATCTTGCTGAAACAGGAGTCTCCCGTCACTCCAGACCCTTTCTGATCCTGACAGATGAGTTCAACCCCAGCCTGCAGCCTCGGAGGGGAAGAGAGGAGAGGGAGAGAGAAAAGAAGGGGTGGAGGGGCGGGAGTAGGGGGGGGGAAACAGATGGATATAGGAAAACAGGAATAGGAGAGAAAGTGAGAAAGAAACGGAGGTAGAGAAAAAAGAGGGAGACAGAGACGGAGAGGAGTGAAGGAGAAGAAGAGGAGAGAGAGAAAAAAAAGAGGAGAAACAGAGAGGGCGCTTAGCTTCACCTGCCAGTCTGTGTTAGCGAGGATGAGCCAGAGTTCCCTGCTTCTGGAAGCTTAGTGTCAAAGGTGGGACTGCAGGGCTCTGTCTGACGAGTGTGTGTGCGCATGTATGCCACACGGGCGCGCGCGTGTGGGCAAGTGTCTCCGTGCCCAGTAGGGGTCCCCCCCCCACCCCCTGCCAACCCCACACGTTTCCCACTTCTCCGCACCTCTTCTCGCTGGGGAGTTGAGGGACGTGGGTGCGACGGTGTGTGGTCCAGACAGCACCACTGTTGTGGGGTCTTAAGCCAGACAAACAGGAACGTTGGGGGGGCAAATCGAAGGTCAGGGCGAGGGTGGCGGGTAGCATCAGGACTGAGAGGTGTTCAGGGTCCCCACAGCAGCGCAAGTGTATGTACATCGTGTGTGGAAGGGACACAGCAGGCACAGACGACCAGACCAGACGATCCTCAGCTCAGTCACACTAATTGGATGAAACATCTGGATCGTTTTGTTTTTTTGAAATTCAAAATAAGGTTTTCCTTTTTTCCTTCTTTTCTAAATTATGTTTTGGTTCAAATCAATTATTGAAACAGACATTTCAGGTGTTTTTCGGATATAATTTAGGTCCTTCTGTGTTTGAGGAAAGTTTCAATCTTTATAAAGTATTGAATGCCATCATTAATAGTTAAACCAATTGTATCAAGATTTTTAAATATCGAAATGTTTTCTGAGGCAATCAGAATATTTTTTATCATTATTTTTTATTTCAGACCTAAGAAATACTGAAAACAGAGTTCTATTATTTTACCTAATGAAACACTACTGCACCCTGTTGCAAATACAAATACATTTCTATTGTCTTGATTGTTGCACCACGAATTAACTTTCGAAATAATTCAGTCTAATGTTTGACTTTTCACTTGACTCCCTTAAGTTTTTTGGGACAAAAAACAAGCAAACATCTACAAAGAATTTAATTCAGTCCTTCAAAATTCACACATTTCTTTGTAAATTCTGTTTTCTGCTTAAAACACATAGAAAAGCATTCGTGTTTAACGGCTTTGTTAGTCCTATTTTAACAACCAATTTATTTTGTCTTATTTCTCTTGTTGATCCTTCAGGAAAGAAACCTTCTCCTATTTGTCCAACTGCTGTCAGTTTACCTCCAAACTAAATCATGTGTGTGAATGAGACAATTTAACACTGGCAGAAACCTGAGAAGTCCAGCTGTTGTCATGTCTTGATCAAAGACAGAAAAAAAATACATATATTCATTTTCCCTTTTCACTCTTCCTTCTTTCACTCCACACACACACACACACACACACACACACACACACACACACACACGTCGAATAAAATAGACGGAGTGAACAAGGTAAGAGGAAAATCTCACATGCGCGTGTGTTTGAGCCTCGTCCTGCAACCAGTGGACATTCCGTGACGCTGGTGTAACTTAGAGCTCAGGCTCATCCAGATGCTGATGCTGAAGTCACTTTTAAGACATTTTCCTTTTTTTTTTTTTTAAATCAATCTACAAAAGTATCGTGAATTCTTAGACAGCCAGTGAAACTCTTTCAATTATTAGAAATATTTCAGTTGTATAATTTTCTTAACTTCTGTCCCCCAGCACAATGTTTTATCACATTTCTCGCTGCTCACAGACCCTCACCTGAACCTCATTAGCACCTCATCAACCTCTCCGACTAACATCTCCCCCTTTGAAGACCACCCACTCCCTCCCACCACCTCTCCAAATCATTGCATACCTCTGCCGGTACTGCCCACGCTGACTCGTTCCTCGCTCACTTGCCTCTGCCAAATAACCCCCCCTCTGCCACTCCACCTCACACAGGTGCCCGGGGCTCGACAATGCACTATCTCACAGATGCACATGCACACACACACACGCTGGTCGCCACCCTCTCGGTGGCGCTGGGCCGTCTGCAGCAGCCTGTGTGAGCCAAGTCACCTTGCAGCCACACAACTACTTTTACCTCTCGCGCACACCTTCAATTAGCTACACAGTGTGCAACAATGTGCGCCTTTGTGTGTGCGTTTGTATGAAGGTAGGAGTTTCTTCTGCATGCGTGTGGGTGTGAAAGTGTGTTCTGAAGGAGACACTGTAGCAAGAGTGCACAAACACAAGGGGCCAATGTGATTTCAGCCTCTCTATTGAACTGGTGTAATTGGGAGCATGACCGGCGGTGTAGCAACTGGAATGCTGTATGCCGGACTAACTGCTTTTAGTGCCTCCTCTCTTTCCCTTTCTCTCTTGTCCACACACACACACAACACACACACACACCGACACAGACACAAACACACGCACACCCCTCTCCCTCTCCCTCTCCCTCTTGCGTTGCCCGTTATCACCTCCTACCCTTCCCTCCGCGTGTGTCTCTGCTGAATGGCCACGGAGGCTCATTCTTTTCACAGGCGAACATCATCACCGCCAATGCGCGGAGCGTGCAAGGGTCGGGCACCCTCACCCTGACCCGACCTGCCCCGAGAAGAGGAAAAACAGGTCTTTGTATTGGCTTGTAAGCAGGATCTGAAGTTTCTCCCACTCAGAGACGCACGGGGACCTTGACTCCGACCCCGCGTTGTATCTGGCAACAACCAAAACGGGAGCCGCAAATGCAGAATAAGTTTTGATCGAAAAAAGAATGTGGCACAGAGAGATGTTGATTGCCAAATAGGCCAAATTGTCTGCAACCACCCCCTCCCACAAGGTGTTTGTTCACATCCTCAGATTCTGTTATTTTATTAGAGTGCTCGGCTTCTTGAAAAGTGGCAATAATGCTACGGGCCTGTAAAAATAAGACCTTTCGGAGAGGTAGCTCAGAAAAGCTTACCACCTAATCCACTTAGAAACTCTGCCCTCGAGTCTTTCTCCTTTTTTTCCTTTTTCTTCTGTCTTGTTTACCTTGAATGCCTCTCACTTTCTGCCTCTAATATACCTCCGTTTTTCATGTTTTCTCCGTGTGTCTCCTCTCTTTCTCTTTCTCCCGCTCAGATCTGTGACAGATAGAAAGAGGACTACAAGGCCACGGAGCGGAGGCTGCGAAAATCTCACCACACTTTTAATGACTTTTAATGAGATTCATAAAACATGCAGAAACTTGCAGAAAAAGGGAGAGCGCGCAAGAGAGAGAGAGAGAGAGAGAGAGAGAGAGAGGGGGGAAGAAACAGAGGGAGGGAGTGAGAGCGAGAGACGGAGAGAAAGCAGCACCGCCCGCCACCAAGCTGACAGCGAGCAGGCTTGACATTTGGCCCCTCGTAATTAGGGAAGTGCCAGATTCCGTCCCACTAAATCTCAGCTCAAAATCATTATTCTCGACGGTGTTGACTCTGCAATGTCCGACCCGCTTAAGCCCTCCTCTGTGCTTTTTTGTCCCCCCCACCACCACCACCCAATCCGTGCCCCCCTCCGTCTTTTTTACCCCCCCCTCCCGTAAATATCGCAGCCAAAATTACATTACAGTTTTGCGCTTGCCTCCCCCTTAATTGCTTGCCCTCCAAACACAATCTGCTTTGGCAATACATAAGATGGTATGTGAGTTAACAGCGACAGTGAGTTGGCAGCGAGGCAGCCGAGCGGCGGTCTGTGGAAAAAAAAAAGAAAAAAAAGGGAGCACTAAGACGAGGAGATAAAGTGTGGAGGAGAGCTGGAGAGGAGCTGATCACACACAGACAAGCTGGGGAGCAGCAGACAGATGCCATGAGAGCACGGCTGTCATCCGCACAGCCAGGATGGAGAGGGAGGAGAGGCGAGGCAGAGGAGAGAGGGGGGAGGGAGGGTGAGGCTGGGAAGGATGGAGGATGGGGTGGAGGCAGAGGCAGGAGAGGAGAGAAGAGAGAGCAGGGAAGGAGGGAAGATGCTGCTGTGGAGGGAAGCGGGAGAAAGAGAGGAGATCAGGAGAGATTGAGGTGAAGAAGGAAACAGGGAGAGAAAGACTGGAAAGCAAATAATCCCTGGAACGTGTTCACGTGTAACAGAAGGTGGATCCTAACATTAGTACCTGTACAGAAAACTTGAGTGAAAACAGTCTAACAACGTGTTTCTTCATTAACAACCTTACTTAACAATAAACTGTATTTACATCTTGTAGACACAAATGGGAGCAACTTGGGTTTTGGCGTCTCTGCAAGAGGAGGGATCGAACCACCAAGATGACCTGCTATCAACTGAGCCCTGACTGCATCAGAAACGCTTGCTGCTACAAGAGGGAATGTAAAACTAAAAATACTTAATTCAATGAGGAAAGACGGTCCAACCAAGAAAGGATGAAAGTGTCGCTGCCTTTTACATTCAGTCTGATATAACAGTGAACATCTGATGTTGTGATGGAGACAAAGTGGAAGATGATTTGTTTAAGGCCTTTGGAGTCAATTATTTTGCAAAAGAGTTAAAAATCCACATGAGCTCAAAGCCCCCAATAGGCATCATCTCATCACACACACAAAATAGACGCATCACCACAAGCCCCCCCCTTACACATGCACAGTTTAAGAGAAGTTTAGACAACTCCTTTACTTACACTTGGGGGCTTGTGTCTCGCAGAGAGAGCCCATCACAAAGCGTCAGCTAATCTGGGAGATGGCAAAGAGGGGGACATGGTTTTGACAGGGGCTCGCTTCCTCCGTAAGCCTGCCATTAACGCTAATCCCTGCGGGTGACGGGCAGGGGAGGGGCGGCGGCGAGCGCAGAGGGACACGGCGGGTCTGTAAATATCAATAACAAATAGGAGATGTGGTGGAATTAGCCCCCCCACCCACCCGCCCGTTGGGCCCACCACCACACCGTCACCCCCAGCCAAGTTGGGCCCCCGTGTCTTTATCCTTTATCTCGTCCGGATTGAGCTGGAGTTAATCTCGCCAGCCGTTATGACAGTCAATTAGTAGAGAAGAATGTAGCTGGACTCAAGCTGCATGAAAGTGAACGCATGGGGGTTCACGGGGTACGTTTCTGTGTGTGTGTGTGTGTGTGTGTGTGTGTGTGTGTGTGTGTGTGTGTGTGTGAGCTTGGTACAGAGGGTGTGTGTCTGTGGAGAGATGTTCCACAATGACAACTATCTCTCTGTCCGCCCCCCTGGAGAGCAGATGGGATATGAGGCTGCCAATGAGACAAGAAGAAAGAGTCGTGTGTGTGTGTGTGTGTGTGTGTGTGTGTGTGTGTGTGTGTGTGTCTTCGCGTGTGTGTGAGTCATGCATATGCACGCACACATGCATGGGTGG
>JAUESF010000031.1:3835872-3850466 GCA_032274765.1 Malacoctenus tetranemus
TGTGTGTGTGTGTGTGTGTGTGTGTGTGTGTGTGTGTGTGTGTGTGTGTGTGTGTGTGTGTGTGTCTTCGCGTGTGTGTCAGTCATGCATATGCACGCACACATGCATGGGTGGCACCAGTGTATATATGTGTGTGTGTGTGGTTTTCTGTGCATTCAGTGCAA
This sequence comes from Malacoctenus tetranemus, assembly GCA_032274765.1. Classification (NCBI taxonomy): domain Eukaryota; kingdom Metazoa; phylum Chordata; class Actinopteri; order Blenniiformes; family Labrisomidae; genus Malacoctenus; species Malacoctenus tetranemus. Next base: position 3,836,037 of record JAUESF010000031.1, read on the forward strand.
CAGTGTTTTCCCATACTTCCACAGCTGAAGAGTTCTTCCACAGGCAGTCTGGTGAGTTGAGAAAAAGTGGAATTTTTCTGGAGCGGCTGCCTCGTTATAATGTGACGCCTATGGAGGTGACTCTAAGGAGTGAGAAACGTGAGCGTCTCAGTTAACATCCACTGCTTTTGTTGATTTTCAATCCCAATTTTGAAAAAAAAAATTGGGGGCAAAATTCAGTTTGAAAGCCACAAAATCACCTTGGTGATTTATTCAGTTGTAGAACTCAATTCTTTCTCATATCGTGCAGGTATGTTCTGTTGAACACTGCCCACAGACTCACACACGGCTGTGCATTTGAAATAAGTTGCAATTTAGCCGTCAGTCTGCTACGATTTCATTTCCCCCCCAACAGACTTTAAAGGTAATATGATGATCAATAGCAGCCGAGTGAATGATCTAACAGCAACAGATGGATGGGTTTGGAGTCTGTGTTTTCTCCTAATTTCACGGATCGGTTTGCCAACAGGGCAAACTCTTTGTTTAGAAGTGTTCTTGACAGTGGAAACATGACAGCAAAAGAAAAAGTACATCTGACGCATCAGTCAATCATCCATGCATTTTCTCGAGCTGCTAGTTAACATAGCAGGGGGGGGGCTGGAGCGAATCCCAGCCATCTTTTTCTATCCGCTTCTATATCACTTTCCAACTTAGCCAATCCCTGCTTATATTGGGCTCAACACAATCACAGTTTCTCACTTATGAACAGCTAAGAGTCACCAACTGAGTCGCACAAGGCGACCTCGTCAAACCCTCTGAGAAAAGGCCCAACAAACAGAGAGGACAAGACAAACACATCCGAAAAAAAGGACATCAGTCGCGCAAACTGCTAAAAACAGACACAGATGCACATTGAGGCCACTACAAGTTATTTGGATCCGCAAATCAACCTAAACCTCCCAGCATATCTGTGAGGAGCAACAAGCAACTACAAGTGCAAAGCAAGGCCTTATTCCAAAGACACATTTCACAAAGAAAAAAGCAGCAAGATGGCAGATTTCATGAAATTCAACAGTTGTTCATTTTTGCTTCTTCCTGAAGTGAATTAATGTTGATGAAAAATTCCTAATTGTCTTGTTGTGCTTGTCTTTTCAGGGCGATTTAGGTTCAAACTTCAGAACCCTCATCTGAAGGAGTGTCTTTCACTTAGAAATGAAACCAACATTGACATCTATCAAATCAAATCCCTCATCACTTTCAAAGGAAAAGGGAAAAAACAGAGATTTCTGGGAACTGAGCTACAAGCATCATTATAAGCTTGTTTACCTTTTAGGATGCTGGTGAAACAAACAGCCGGCAGTCGAGCCCGGCTCCGCCGGGGCCCCCCGAGGGGGAGGTTAGGGCAGCCACCCAGGTGCCCTGAACCAAAATGAGAGGCTAAACTGGGCCGCAGGATGCCCCGCGGTCCCTCGAATGCCTCTCCCAGGACAGAGGGGTTCTGGAGGCCAGCCCTGCACGGTCCAAAACTGAGCCCGAGTCCGCCCCGGGGACCAGGACAATGGCCAAGAATGTGTTCATATGGTAATGCAATCAACATCAAATCTAACGAGAACAGATTTAGGCTCTTTTTTTTTATCCTTTTTTTATTTATTGTGCTTTTTTTTTTAAGTTATGAAGGCACACATACTCTTATGCCCGTAAACCCGCTGAACTGTGCGTAAACACAGCCGTATATACACACACACTCGCACAATCACACACACACGCACGCTGCATAAGCAGGCACACACACACACATACAGAGACACGGGAGCAGCGGCAGCAGTAGTAGCAGCTGCATAAGTCTTTGGGTGAGTGCACATCTGTTAGACTGGCTTAGTACAGTGAAACTGGCTGTTGACAGCAAATGTTTTCACTCAAGCTCACATTGTGAGTTATCATATATGGAGGCTGCTGTGCAGGGGAGAAGGGGGAGAGGACAAATTCATTTGTGCATCCTTTCCGTGTGTGTGTGTGTGTGTGTGTGTGTGTGTGTGTGTGTGTGTGTGTGTGTATCTGTCTCATGCAAACTCTTTGGGTCTCCTTCTGGTTTTCCTTTCAACCGGTGCCCATTTGAAGCAGACTGGCCAGTAAGTTAAATCAATTATACCTCTAGCAGTTGAAATACTTGCAGCCATTCGAAATAAATGCTTTGCCCAGGTTTCTCTTTAGGCCCCCGCCTCCCGCTTGTTTCCAGAGGGGAGAGGGCAGGTCAAGGCCACATATCTCTAACAATCTATCATCTGCCACCAAAGCACTGGTGTAATAGCCCGTCTCTTCCTTCTAATATGGGAATGAATGGTTGCAATGATAGAAAGGCATATTTTGTTGTGCCTACGGTGTGGATTGCTGTGATTGTATGATTGATTTGAAAACGCGGCGTTCTTTCCCCGTGAGTCAGAGTGTTTCGTGTGTAGGCAGCAGATGAAAGATAGACGCGATGATTGGAACAAAATGATCTGACCCTCAACCTTCCAATCTTTTTATGCGCGTTTCCAATTCAGAGGAAGCCTTTCAATGTGTTGACATTCAGCGGTATGATTACTCAGAGCGAGCGCGGCGTGCAGAGCGTGTCGGGGGGAGGGGGGGTAAGTGGGTGTGGTTGTCAGCCGGTAGGTGTGGACGCTCTCGTGTGCACGAGTCACCTGTGGGCGTCTCGTCGGAGGGGACGGGGTGTTTGTGTTGAGGCCACCGAGCAGGTCTTTAGAGCGAGGTTGAGCGAGCAGCAGAGTCTCAAACACACACACACGCACACACTCACGTAGCAGCCAAGTCCAAGCCAGGGCCGGAGCCAAGACTGTGTGTTTAGAACAAGAAAAACACTTTGTTTACGCTTTAGGGCCCTTCACTGCTCAACCAGTGAAAGAGGGAAATCAACTCATCCCTGGTTCCCCTAGCCACCGCTGCGTCGTCAACAGATGAAGTCAGCATCTCGCACCCAGCAGATGGAGCGACGGGAACAGCAGCCTACTTTACCAAATGGACTTTTCTTTCCTTGTTTGCGAGTGGTTGATGTCTGTGATGCGCCCCCTCAAAGCAGGTCGGGGTTCCAAAGTTCCCAGTTTGCACAAAAAAGATGCGGGTATTTCAGATGTTTGTAGGCACGCGTTCAAAATCTAAACTTGTCGTAGCATCAAGCTTTATGAGTATAGACAGGGTGTGAGGTGCTGGGGGGAGGGGGGGTACCTCCCTCTGGTTGACATATCCCCTCAGTAAAGCTGAGCTGTCACCTCTCAAACATCAAGAGTTAAATTCACATGAAGCTCATGTGACGCACACACATGCGCGTGCGCGCGCACACATACACACACGTTTCGAAGTGAATTTTGGTTGAATGTTGGACTTTCTGTACTTTTCACAGTAAAGATACCAAAGTCAACAGCTGATACAGGAGATAATGCCATTGACTCATTGCAGTCACTGACATTTACCTAAAAAAAAGAAGGAATCCTAAGCCTCTGCAACTGGAGCTATAATGAGTAGAAGGAGCACCAGACACCACAGCAAGTCAAGTGGAGAGGGATCTCTGGAACAGCAACACAAATGGACCCGACCCACCACGACCCGACATGATCCGACTTGAGGCTCGGTCCTCTTACCGCAACCGATGTTCATGTGAAATATCAAAAGGACGGTAGTTCATAGCGCGTTCACAGGAAGCATTATGAATAAATTATACATGAATACAAATCATTCTTTCACAGTAAAAGCTTTCATCTTCCTCAACAAAATCTCACACACTTAAATTTATCAGAATACTTCTGGTCCACCAGTCCAACAACATAAACATACTGATTTGGCACGAGACAACTGTTTGTGTGATGTGACATTATCGGAGGCTATCTGAGCTGAAAGGTCCTGTGACCTGGTAGCCGCCTTGGATGTATATCTAAATATATATATTACTTGATCTCACAGCAACATTGTCCCCAAAGAAAAAAGGAAAGAAAGAGAGAATAAAAAGAGATGTCTTTTCCTGGAAATAATCCTCCTTGGCTTGGTGGAAGTGCATCTGTGCTGTTTAATATCAGATGCAGCTTATTTGAAATTGTCTTGCTTTGGTGAGATCAGAGCATCCAGATGATAAGGACACGCCCACCCAAACGCCCTCAATCAGATGAACAAACAACTCTGGCTACAGCGGAGAAGCGCGCGCGCGCGCACACACACACACACACACACACACACACACACAATCTATTTATTTATTTTTTATCATTTATCCTTTAAGTCGTCTGTTTTTTTGTCCATATAATTCCTTTATTCTTCACACCCAAATCAAGTGCCTCTGTGCGCGGCAGATAAATAGGAATTCCAAACTCCAATGGTTCATTTGTCATGGTGTGAATTCCAAGAGTGGAATCTAGAAATAGCTCGAGTGTTCAAGCGCGGTTGTTGCCTGGGGCTCGGTGGCATGTAGGAGGCTTTGGTGATATTTGCTTTTTGCATATTTTCTACTAGGGGGCTTTTTTGGAAGGAAGATATGCACTTTTCCCATTGCAAACATTAAAAAAAAGAAAAAAATACAGAGAAAAGATTTTTTTGTGTGTGTTCTGAGCTGCACGTTGTAGGAGGCTATGCCCATTATTTTGGTATGACATTACAGTTTTAATTGAATTGAATACAATTTATTCTTAAGAAAACTTTTAATTAAGTGCCATATGGACAGATTGCAGAGTAGTGGCCTCCATGATATTCCCTTGGGGACATTTGCTGCATAATTAAGAATATGAACTGTAATGACATGGGGAGATTTAATGGAAACTTGCAGTCTAAATAGGCGACGTTGGAAAGCCATTATTACCCAGTCAGAGAGGGCTTCGCGGGGTTCTCGAGGGACGGCGGGCTCCCCAGAGTGGAACCCTGGGAATAGAAAAGCCCCAGGAGAACGATAAAGGACGGGGAGAAAGAAGGAATGGTGGGAGAATTCTTCAACTATTGTACAAGCGAAGTTTCAGGCTGAGGGTTTCTTTTTTTTTTTTGATGCAATCATCACAGGCAGTTAAAATGTGCAGCCCTTTACTTGTGCTACAGGAGGAAGCAGGAGCTCTCCCAGCTTTACCTCCCTGCATCTGCACTGATGTTAACCTATGATATGAATGTGAAGTAGAGCTGTATTGCAGAGGGAAATTAATGCAATCATTTCAACCAAATAATCACAGAGAAAAAACACACGTCAAACTGAACGCACCTTGGGCACCAAACACAGAACAATTCACAACACACTCCGTAAAAGTTACTTGCAGTTCCCATTAGAGCACAGCATTGAGTCAGCACAGTACGACACTAATGACAAACAGGATGCAAAAAACCAGAAGAGACCCTGAATATGCCTTTTCAATTTGGGAAGATAAAAAATGAAAGTGCGGTAAAACATTCGGGGGTCATGGGGTGATTGAACTGAATGACGACGTTTTTTTGCTTCCCACTGAGCATCTTTAAGGAAAACAGAGGTGCAACGAGCAGCTGTGGCTCTGGAAAGTGGGGGTGGGGGGGAGGGGGGTTGATGCCCTCATGCTGAAATGGAGCACAGGTGTGGGTGATTCCAGCAGATTGCGGGGGGGGCGTGGCCAAATGGAAAAGAGGGAAGTACAGCTGTCCTCCAAAAAGGAACCAGAAATGGGGTATAATTAACGTAAGAAAGCGAGAGTGACGTTTACCACACATAGTTCCCCTTTGTTTATCTTCGCTGTCCTTTAGTGTTTTTCTCTCTCTCCTTTGCCTGAAATCAATTTCATTCTTTTGTTTTCTTACTTCTCACTGAGCAGAAGTTAAATGCATCAGGTCAGAATTCAACATTCTCCAACACAGTGGATGTTTTATCCTAACGAGATAAAAAAAAAAGGCTTTCTCAGGCTCTTGTTCACTGTTTGATGTCTGAGAGAGAAGAACATCTGTGTGAAGCGAACCTGAATATCAACAAAGGCCTAATTCAGCATTATGTTGTAGGATTCCTCAATTGTTGCGTGGCGGCGATAACACAGGCAGGAAAAATGCGGCAGAGCGAGGCGGCCCGAGTCAAGGTAAACTGTTCGCCGCGAACAACGCGCGGCAAAATAAAGAGTTTCTCTGTTGTGGGTGCTTAGTGAGCATACAAAACAAAGAAAGGGAACAACGAGTTAAAAAAAAAAAAGAAAAGCACGAGGTTTTAAGGAAAATAAAGCCTGCTGTGCTGAAGAATGTGGAACTGAGAGAGAAGAGAGGGAGCAGAAAAAAGAGTGAGAAGAAAGAAAGTTAAAGAGGGCATCCAGAGAGCCAAGGAGAGGGTAAATATGGAGGCCAGATAACAAGAAAACAAAGGCAAAGAGGAGAAAATCAAAAAGTGTGTGTGTGTGTGTGTGTGTGTGTGTGTGTGTGTGTGTGTGTGTGTGTGTGTGTGTGTGTGTGTGTGTGTGAAAAGGAGAGAGAAATGAAAGGGAGGAAAGACACAGTTAGCCGCCCGCAGAACAGAACAAACTCATTTACAGAGCAGTGCCAGACTTGAAAACAATTATCTGCCATCTCCGTTGCCTCTGTAGAAGAGTAGCCTGTTTTGTGGGGCTCTTTGTTTTTCTCAAGGACATATTCATTATTTCAGATGAGACCCATTTGAGTCTAAATAAAGACTTTCTCTCCTCTCTGTCAGATTCACTGCTGCTGTGATGTTGCATCTGAGGGGATGTGAAAACACGTTTGAAAAGGAGTCTGATGAAAGCACTTCTATGCCAGTAATGCATGTTCATTAAGTTTAAATTCTCTTTTATTTCCACCTCCTCATCACATTTGAGTCCGGGTGCTAATATTTGTGTTTTTGTGTGGCTTTCCTTTTTTGTTTTCTGTGTTTGCACGAGTTCGTTTGAGCAATCGGTGACATCTCTTTTGCTCACCACCCACGACAATAGTCTTCTGTCCGAGCTGGAGTAAGGTGTGTGTGTTTGTGTGCGTATGTGTGTGTACGTGTGGTGGGGAGGGGGGCTTTGAAAAAAAGGGGGGCCCTCATCCACTCATGGTGCATGAGAGGACAAGCCAAAGAAGTCGGTGCTAATCACAGGCGTACAAAAGACAACTCAGACAAACAAGAAGCGAAAAAAGTCTTTTGAGACGCACAAACATTCCCTGAAAGTCTTATTCCTCACAAGGGAGAGGAGGAGGAGGCGAGAGAGAGATTTTGTGGCGGGGGGGGGGGAATTATTTTGCTGTTGCGTTTCCACCTGAGGTCACGGCGGCACGCGGAATAAACCTGACATCGGAAAAACAAGCGGGCCAGTTTCAGGTCCCGTCTTACCTGCTCGGAGGAGGTTGTCTCGTTTCCCTGAAGGACCCCTGTGTGTGGAAATGAAAGACAGGGTTACAGAGACAAACAAACACACACACTTCTTCACGCCCACAAACACACATGCAAACATAACACACTTCAAATGGCCTTCGAGAGTCCTGCATTCCACATTTAATTGGAAGCAAGAAGGGAGAAAAAAAACACACATCTATACAGTGCCCTCCAAAGTAAACTTCTCATCAGCCAATCACAAGGAGGGACCAGGTCTTTAAGGCCCCGCCCTCCAGAAATAGGCACAGATAACCTATTGTTGGAGCTCGAATAGCAGCCACACACACGCGCACACACACAAATGACCTCGCGCTTAAAAACGGCGACTCGGATCAAGCGGCCAACCCAGCCGTAAACATGTTTGGTGAAAAATGGTGTGTGAGCGAAGCAGCAGGTACGGCGAGTGTTTTCACAGCTATTTAATCCCCCAAATTGGACGTGCAACAAGAAACTAATGGAAACTAATGGATGGGAGGGAGGAAAGCAGGGCAGCGAAAGACGGTGAGAAAGGGGCCATTTGTGCTCCGGGAGGGTTCGAAAAAAAGCGGCGTCCTCTGTAACACGTCGAGCAGACGTAACGTCACGTTCCTCTCCCCTCAAACGTCTATTCTTCTACTACCGGGCGCTGGAATCCCACAGCAGGTCAGAGCTTTGTGGGAAATTTGCTGATCGGCGCTCGTGTGGCTCCAATTGGGATGCGTACAAAGGGCAGGAAGGTTCAAATAAAAAAAGAAACGAGGCTTTATTTTTAAATTTTAAACATAAGTATGAAATAGATGTTAATAAAGGGACTCGGTTATTCTGCCATATTTCACATAATTTAGGGCATTTGTTTTTGTTCCGGCGCTCCTCTTTTTTTTAATGTTTTAAAGCGTCGATTTAAACTCTCACGCTCTGAAATAAATAAATGTGTCTGAATCCAATCTGGATTAAAACATTATAATTGTGAGCATTTATCCCCCCCTCCCCGAAAATCCACAGCTGAATTTTTTAAGAGGATGTGAGCACTAGTTTTTATTTAACACACAAACACACACAAGAGAGAGAGGGAGAGGATGGGAAATGGGGGGCAGTCGGGGAGGGGGGACATCTGTGCTGAACGCTGACCAAAATCGGCGGCGACTTTACTCACAATACAATTTTGTTGGAAGTGTTAGAATTTGTTTCAAGTTGATGGCACAGCCTCCATTTTGAGTTGACTTTGATATCATTCTGCGAACAGTGAAATGTCTGGATAAGTGTTGCGTTCAGGCCAGCCATCTGTACCATCTCCAACTCCAAAGCGGTTCGATGCAGAGCGCCCTCGAATTAGAGGGGAGGAGGCGGGCGGGAGGGGAGGAGGGGAGGAGGGGAGGGTTAGGCAGAGAGGTGCCGGTGGCTTTTAAAGCGATTCACTGCTGACATCTACTGGGGGAGAGGGGGAGCGCGGGCGCAGGGCGACCCCCTCGCGCAGGCAGGCGTTGCTCCTCAGAGATGAGTAACTGCACAGATGAGGCATCACTTCTCAACCTCACGCATACCATGAATAACACACATTATGTGCTTTGGCAAAGGCGCGGATGACGGCTAATGATGCATTAAAATACCTAATAAACTGGCGTCCTGATGGAAATCTGTCAGCTGCAAAAGCGACTTTTGCTGTTGAAGAGAAAGATACTTTCAAAATAAATCGGGGCAATAATCTTGATTCATTTTGGAACGTCTGACTGATCTTTAAATCTGTGAAATAACTGTGAAACTACTTGAGGAGAATTGTTTCTTTTCTAAACAGCTCCAGCTGCAAATGAAGTGCTTGTTCTCAGCCACACATATTACCTTTCACCTTGAGGTTTTTTTGGGTTTTGTTTTTGTTTCAGTGGAACGTTTACTCGGGCTGTTCGCTCACAATGAATATGAATGCATCATTTTATCACTGTCTCACAAAATGATGCTTCACTTGAATAATTCTCCAGGCAGACACAATGGAAGCCCAGCGTGACATGAAGCCCGACATGCTCAATGTGTGATAACAAACGAGAAAGCTTAAAAATGAACTGAATGTGTCACTTAAAAAAAGACAAATTGGACTTTTTCACGTTGTCGTCTCAAATTCAATGCATCAGTTTTGTTAAGATTTTAAGAGCAAAAGGATACAAACTGAAAAAATGTAGTCAAATTTGAATTTTGAGTGCATTACTGTCAAATGAAGCTGCTCTGAATGCTTCTTGTTATGCTCAGAGGTGAAAGCGTTGTAAAAAGATAGTTTTAAGGAATAATAATGGCTGGATCACATTGTTCATTGATGCGCTCAAAACAAACACATACATCAGGGCAACAAAGTGCTGAAGTTTGTTTGAAAGGTTAAATTCAACTGTTTGCTGTTCCTCTTGTTTCATTTCTATTTACATGCGACTTGGGAAATCACTCCTTCACTGAGGAAAAGCAAAAAAGAGGCGTCTTCTCCGCCGAGTGAGCAAATCACTTTTTTTTTCTTCTCCTTCTTATAGCCGAGAACAATTCTCATCTAATTCCTGTAATTGTTGCCTCATAATGTGGCACATTCATACGAGCGAGCGCATTCAGCGCCGGGTCTGTTTACGAATGAGTTGGAGAGTTCATCCGTTACAATGAGGAACAAAGTGATCCCCTATCTGTTTCAGACATTTCCCCTCTTCATGATGCTCAGTGTGGCTCTGAGGTTGTCAGAGATTTCAGACAAACAATGCATCGCTTTGAGATATATCAAGAGCCCCACAATGAGACGCTGTGTTGTTGATCACTTTGAGAGGAGCGGGGAGGGGGGGGGGGTGACACAGACAGAGGCAAACTCCAGACAAAAGGGATTGTCTTGATTATTTGTCCGTCAGCGATGTCAGGAGCACATTATGAGCGGCGATGGCTCGGAGGATAACAGTGATTGAGATTAGGCCCCGCTGAGAAGGAGAAGAAAGGGGGGCAGAAAAGAGGGGGCGAAGTAAGAAAAGAAAGAGAGGAGAGTGAAAGAAGAGTGGAGAATAGATGTGACTAGACTAGAGGAGCGCTCTGTGATAACTGCCAGCCAACAGCCTGTTTGATCCTGAGGGATGGCAGAGGGATGTAAGGCGTTTGAAGCTGACAATCCCTTTGTGATGATAACACATGTTTTTCAGTGCACGCGCTGATCCTCCCTCTCCTATTGTATTATGGGCAGCAGACGGCAGCTGCCTGGGCATTGTAGCGCCGCCGCTAATCTGAAACAATATCTTTAGGCCCAGCGTGGTTATGAGCAGCTGTCGGCATTGTGGGAAGCGCTGCTAATCTGCTTCAGTATCTTTAGCCCCTCGTTTAGCTCTTTGATCCGCTCCCATTATGCCTTCGCTTTCCATCACGACGAGCGGCTGAGCTTGGCAAAGCTGTGCTGGAATGTGGGGACGAAAGGCAGGAGGAAGAGACGCGGCGCTGCCATCAGAACGTTCGCCGTGAACAGATGTTTCTCCGCGCTTTCTGTTTGTTACACCGCTCGGCGCGGTGCTTTTCCACCTGTCACGGCCACTCCGACAAACGGAGACACTTTAGTTCTCACTATAAATGACAACAAGAATCAGGTGTCTCTCTTCTAGGAGCAGACAAACCCCTTCATTGGAGCCCGTGTCTGGCTTTCACACAGAGGAACGCATTGATCGAGCCACAAGCTTGACGGGCTTCACACCTCTTTGGGTCACTGTTTGATTCCCAGTCTGTGTCCCTGCCTCAGAGAGAGTGATCATAAGTCCTGATCTGCCTCAGCAGCCCGTGGTTTAAAGGAATAGAACTGCTGCCTCTTATTTGGTGATGGACACTCAGTCAGGATTTACATTCAGTCATGTTACACACATCACATCACCTTCCATCTTCAGCCTGGTTGCAGATCGGCTCTTCATGAAAAGCGATGTCCTGTGCCTTCAAGCACACAGCATCTGAAATAAACAAAACAAACATTAATTGAGCACATTTAACAACTGTCCCCCTTATTTGAAAACCTAATTCTAGTAAATGAATTGTCACTGAACTCTGACAGCAACAGATCACATCTACAAAAGTGAAAAAGTGGAGCTGAGGGTTGGAGAGCACCGTTCACTTGAGGCTTTCGGTAAGAAAGTGTGTTTCAAGCCATTTCGGACTCGTACAAGTTGATAATATAAGTTACAGGTTGTTGTATTTTTTTTTCTTTCTCTCAAACAAATCCAAGCCAACTGATGAAAACTGGCAGGATATTTCTCACACATCATGAGTGCTTCGAGAATCTGTCGTCTGTCCTGCCAGAAGCCTGAAATCCTCCAATCATCCTTCAGGTACAAACCAAAAGGTGACTCACCTTTCCAGTTTTTTGCTTCAATAAATCATCATTTATCACTTTGAACAAGTTCTCCGTCGACATACTTTATTCTGTGTGTTCTGATATTAACTGAGTGAAGCATTATATTAAAAAAACTAACACTTTTGGCCATATTACGCCTTTATTTTGAAAGTAGTCTTCGAATCACAGAACATTTCCTTAAGTTTTGTTTTTGCCCTCCCTCATTGGCACAGATTGTCCTTTTCATCTCTCTCAGGTGTACTCAGGTTCACCGAGAGTCACTGAATCACTCAAAAACACAAAGCGAGAGCCGTGAAAGAATCAGATTCTCCACTGCCGCAACTGTCGGAGCCGTAGACAAAGCACACGGGCTAATAGGCTAATTATGACTAAGAAACAAATCAGGTATGAGACAAATTACAGTCTTTTTAACAGCTTTGACTGTTTGAGCAAGACAGTAAGTAGTAATGAGACTGTAATGAGATGAGGTAGGTGTAGCGGAGGTGTGTCTGTTATGTGTATCATTGTGCGTGTCAGCTGGGGGTGCGAAGCAAGCGGGAGCGCACAGCGAGGAGACAAGCTGCACACAATTAACAGAAACATAAATATCGCACCGTGCTTAAGCAAGCCATTAATCAGATATAAATAGAGCGAAGGAGCCCTTTGTGATTAACGAGGTGAGACTCGCTGCTAATTACTGTTTCACTCTCCTCTGGTAATTAGGTTGCCGTCTTCAATGGGGATGACTGAGGCTGCCCTGACCCTCCACCCCCTCCCACCCCCACCCCACCCCCCTTCCCCCCCAATATTGCAATTATTGTTCAGATTTGCTCTCTGCTCCTTGTCTTGTCGTGTGTGGCTTATGCAAAGGCTGTTGTGACACTGACCACGCTGGAGCGGTCAAGCGAGAGAGCAAATTTGAGAATGTTGACCATGAGTAGGATTACAAGAAGAGCTGTTGAGACACTCAGCTTCTGCTGTAGAACCGTCACTCTACGCATCTTCAACCTCATCCCCGCTGTCTCAGTGATCCTAAACCCCCGACATCCATGAAAACAGACCTAAGATCTGCCTGTTGGACATGTTCCCTGTGGAGCATCCCCTCCATCATTAGGCTCCGTCACCCCTGATGGATGAGCATCACTGCTGCGTCAGCACTCCCTCCCCACCCCCTCCTCCGCATGGTCCTGGCCACTGCCTCGGACTCCCGCCCGGCTCACTTCACAGCTCCCCGTCACACACTCTGGGCCGCGGTGATATACAAGTGTAATCCATTACTACACACTTACACTAATTGTCTTCAGTTGGAAGTGGCTGCTATGACCTTTTTATGGGAAATGAAAATAAGTGGAGGCGCGGAACAGGCGATATTGGATTCTGTTGTTAATTAATGTGTGTATTATCTGGGTGGATGAAGCCGGGGGGAGGAAGTTAATTGAATTACAGTCAGCGAGTTGGATAATGCACTGTTGTAATTGTTGGACTGTATAAGACAGCGCTCGCATTAGGGAGACGAAAGGGAGGCCTGATTCGCTTCTGGAGAATGGTAAGAAATTACTTGTTTGGTTTTGGGGTGTGGGGCGCGAATGGCTTTATAATTTAACCCTTGAGCTCCTGTAAACAATGTGCACTGCTAATGCCCGCGTGTGCACTTCACATCCCTCTGCTGCACTTTTACAGCTCAGGCTTAATGAACCAATTCACATCAGTGTTTCCAATCCAGAGAGTTCGATCTCTTCCAATTGCCTTTGTTTACACCTTTTATTCTTTTTTTCTCATTTAAGCAATACTTGGCTGACAACAAACAAATCAGACACAAGAAAACTGGCCAAAAGCTCAGGGGGCCCCGAAGCCTTCATCAATGAGACATTCCTTCAGATGACAATAATGTGTCTCCCTGAGAGTTTAAAAGCTTATTAAAGAGGCGTCTTTATACCAGGTTGATCGCAAATGATAAATGCTGAACAGGAGTGTTCCTGTACCTCATGGTGCGCTCCTTGCCAGATTGGTGGTGGTGGTGTGAAGGGGTTCCTGCGTGTGTACTCGTTCCTTTCTCTGGGCTGCGTCGCCACCCTGTGGCAACACGGAGTACAACTTACACGTTTTACTTGAACATTTCTGAAAACTCTTTTCTCACACTGATCGTTTTATGAGGTGGATTCATGAAATTTGATAAACATATTAAATCAAGAACTTTTGTTGGACAGAATTGTAGCCATTATTGTAGAAGTTGCAGGTTTGTGCAAGAAAGCGCAGCAGTGTTTCCTGAACTCCACTGACTCAGTACATCATAATCACATAAAAGACGTAAAATATGACATATATTAATAAATATCGAACAGGTCCAGGTCGTACATGGAGCCAGGCATGCACAAACCCTGACAATCGTGCGCATTTCATCAGACCAAAACCAATCGTCACAGCTAGCTGTTAGCATGAGCCACAATGTCAAACATGGGCCTCGTTGGTGACTTTCCTTTTCCTTTTAGATCGTAATCTAAACATTTAATTGTCGGACAGAGGAATGGCCTAAAACTGCAATCTCACCCTGGTCCGCGTCATACGGCAGGGGGGAGTCCAGCTCCGGTGGTGGAGGTCTGCCTTTTTCGATTTTGGATGGGTCCCTGCTGCGACACACCTGACTCCAATCAGCGGCTAATTACAAAGTCAGACAGATTAATAAACCCAGGCGTGCTGGAGCAGGGCGTCACTGTCCGACCCTGGAGTGTTACTCTCCCATACTAAAGGAAGTCTGGAAAATGTGAACGTTGTTTTACGGTTAATGACACATATCTGTTCAAACTTTAAGTGA
>JAUESF010000031.1:3870668-3881052 GCA_032274765.1 Malacoctenus tetranemus
GTTGTGTATTTAAAGTTAATTTTGTGTCTAACTCTTAGATGCTAAATTCACATGTTCACAATTTACTGTAAGACCAAATAAAGTATCCACTGCATCGATCTGACAATGTTGGACAGGTAACAACACATTTGTCTGCACTCACACAGTATGAACAGGGTGAGCATGTGAGTACCAACAGGATGCATAACAAAGAGCATTCTTTTCCCTGTGCACTGTGACAGGTGGTTTTCTTACATGTGACTTTGTGTGAAGTGATTTGACCGCAGAATGAATGACAGTCAGGTTGCTATATTTCTCTTCCAGCACACTTGATGGACGCTCCTCCACCTCAAACTCCTCCAGCGTCCTGGACACCTTTCAAAGAAGGAAAACAGACCTGAGATCAGGTGACTCAATCGTTTCTAAGTCAACTTTCATGTAAGAGCAATGTGACAATCAGTGGATGCTCATCCAGACCTCGGCACCTTCATCCCTCTCATCACTGACATCACCCTCACTGACCTGTTTATAGTTGGCCACTGCCTTGATGTGTGGACCTGCAGTGATCAGAGCCACGTCCGCTGACGGGATCTGGGACGACAGCTGTCATTGCAGATTAACAGAGAAATCAGGCTGATGAGTCAACGGAAGCCTGTCGGGAGCAAATACACAGAGTCGACAAGGACAGAGGTTCAATATTCACCTGCTCGACACAAGTCACGCCTGCGATGCCTCCTCCCACAATCACAAACTTGAACGTTTTCGCTTTTTTATCTGCCATTCTGCGAACAAGCTAAGCTAACGAAAAGTAGCTAACTGCGCCTCTCATACACCAGATGGAGGACTCACAGTCACACCCTGTGCCATTAACGTGAAATAATGAGAGGTATTTCTGTCAAACTACTTATAAATAGTCTCAGCAAGCACGTAAAGTGCACACGAGAACCTCCAGACAAGCTCAACTTCCGTGTTTACAATATCTACGGCAAGCGGCGAGGGAATTTTTTCCGACGCAAACTCGAGCGAACACTCTGCACGGGACAATTTTTCTGTCCTCCGTCACAGAGTGGGCACGTTTGAATGACCAGGACGCGATTTCTTAACTTGACCGCGAGGGGTCGCCAAAAGTTCAATTTTAACAGTCTGATCCTTTCAGCAAACCAACTGGAAGTTTCACAACGACATCTGCTGGTTCCGCTGTTATCACGGGGACAAGTGGCCAATGGAATGACCCATGACATGACCGCGGCGTTTCCACCGGCGGCGCAGAAAGAGAGTGAAGGTTCAAAAGGTGATGAGGTGATGTTTATCGATCCAGGGTGCCAGTTATACAGTAACCAACTTTGTCTCCAGGCAATCAAAAAAACAGTCCTGTACAGACCAGACACGTGTGTCTGGAAGCTTCAAGCATGTTTTGTTGTGTGATAATCTAGTTGAAACAAGTCAACATAGCAGCTTTCATCACATTTGGTAAGTTTTCCCCAGATAAAAAATCATTTCATTCATCCAAAATTTATAAAACAGCACATAAGGATCCCAGCTGGACCTTTAATGTCAGAGATTAATGTGGTTGTGAATCACATTGAAAATTCCATCCAAACAACCCGTCAGCCGTGATCAGTGCAGTGATAAACACTCACCAGCAGATAGCTGCTGAAGTACAGTACAGCACCAATTGTGCTTTTTTTTTTTTTTTTTTTTTTAATGTGAAGCGATCGTCAGATCTTGACACGCTCCCTGTCAGTGAGTGTTCAGCAGATAATGGCTGCATTGTGCTTTTTGGTTCATCATCGAAATCAAGCACTTGTGCTATTTTTGAGGGAGGGAAAAAAAGCTTTTATGCAGGTGTTAACCCTGCATGGGAGTATTGATGTCAGCGTCTGAGATGATCAGGTCACTGGTAATCAAACGTGGGTTAATGCTGTGCGTCATGCGTCACCCCCCACCCTCCACCCTCTGCATTGCCGTTGCATTACCCCGAATGAACCCTGCAGGAGCGCAACACGTGACTGTATGCGTTCTGGTGCTTACAGGCCCCATCACAGGGAATGTCGGTGAAGCGATGAGGGCCAATGGGTGCTTTGATCATCTGTGGGTGCGCTTTCAGTTGTCTGCAAGTCCCTGATTGTATCAAGCCGACAGCATCTGAAATGACTCTCAATGAGATGTATCTTCACTCATTCATTCATGGTGTTTTTGAGTGGCTGTATACAGTATGCCTTAACACATGAAGTTGTGACTGGTTTCCCCTACAAATATGCTCATTTTCAGTCTCTTGTCCTTTTGGGCCCTAAACAGTCCTGACTGAATCACAGGGGCGCGTCTTCCATGGAGACACAAAGAGGCACCTGCCCCCTGCCAGGCTGACTGGACACCCTGTGAGCCACTCAATGTAAATGTGCCCTTCAGTGCTTTATGTTCCCACATTGGACTGGGGCTCACTGCGGCGTATAGGTCAGCAGTGGATGGATGTGCTGTAGATTGCGACAACAAGGGATTCCAGTGAGGGAAACTGTAGTGACGATTGGGGCTGCGATGTTGGAGCTGTGTGAAGGTGTCACTGATGGAGGGGGTTTGCTTTATGTGTTTCAGGAGGGATTGAGAGACTGAGAGACTGCATTTTATTTCATTTGCTATGTACCTGATGGACAGGACTCTTGATTCAATTTTAGCTCACAATAATGACACTTAACTACTTCAAGTGGCAGTTTTGATGACAACGAAACAAATTGAAATCTTTATTTTTTCAAATTTTATTATCAAAACAACAGGTAACATTTATGTCATACAATTTTGCTTTTTTTTCTTTTTTTTTTTACTTTTCTTTTTTTTCAGTGTTTCTTTTTAATTTTTTTCATTTACATTCACATCATGCCATTGTGGAACAGCATTAGAACAGCCACAACACACGGAGAGGAAAAGGGGATGGTTCGAAATAAAAGGCACTGTTTCCTAAAGAATATAAAAAATGGGCGGGAAAGCTCAGATTGGCGAGATCATCGGCGTCATCGCCGCCGAAGTCACTGTCGTTATACAAGACGAGTGGTTACATCATCGGAGCACCGGGGAGTGCTGCGGGAATTTCCTCGGCCGATACTAAAGAGGCAGGTAGTTGGGAGGCTGCAGTAGGTCCCTCTTGCCGTAGGTGGACGAGCCCACGTTGGTGGGCACGTAAACGGTCCCAATTGTGTTACTGGAACGCACCAGAAAGTCTGCTAGCCTCTGGGTGACGCAGGTGGCTGTGTTGCACTTCCTCTTCTCTATGTGATGACTGCACACACAAGAAAAGAAGCAGACACTGAAAAAAGCGATTGTTTCCAGTGAAAACCGGCAGATCACGGAGCTGTCGGGGTGAATGCCGTCACCTGTTGGAGGCTGTGAGCGCCCTCTGTGGCCGTGCACCCATGAGGCCGAGGAGCGGGTTGGACATGAGCTCGGGGAGTAACCAGCCGTCGGCGTCTTGGAGAGTCGCCTCTTGCTCGCTGGATGAGCTGGGACTGAAGTACCTGAATCACAGAGGGAGAAACGTTTGACACTGATGCCCCCCCCCTCCTCTCCCCTCTTCAGAAGCCACTAGTCCCACCGTGAAGACGGAGCAGAAAGTGGCCACTTAGACGCCCATCCCGAGTTGCACAACGAAGCGCTTCCCAATCGGTTTCCACCTCCGGAGTCATACATTTGTGCCCCGCTGCTCCTCACGAAAGAACATTAAAGCTCCTCTTGTCATGCAATTTCCATGAGATTGAGCTACTTCCTCGCTGACCTGGGGTTAAATGCCCACACGAGTCTCCAGGCTGGCAGCACGAGAGCCATTTAAGCTGCTCTTTAAGCTGATTAGATCAACACTGTAGCAAAGTGAAACCACCCAAAGAAACCCCTGCGTTTCCTTTTATTCCGATGCCAGATTGAGTGCAATGTGTTTTTGCTTACCTGCGGCTCGGGGCAGCGGCGATGCAGCGCAGCAACACAAGCAGCATGAGGAGAAGCACAGGCACCCTCAGGTGATACATGATGTCGGTGGCGCCTGGACGAAAACGGTCACACTGAGGTTCAGTGTTCATCGTTCCACAGGGGAACATTCGAGCATGCAGTCACTGACGCCACTGTGATTCTGATAAATGCACAATTAGATATCGAGCCTCTGATTCACTCGCGTCACTGAGGATTAACCACAGAAAAGGAGGCACGATTTTGAAATTTCTCTGTGGAAGAACAACCAAACACAATGACACGAAAAAGTGAATGAGGATAGAAATTTCACCCCAAATAGAGGATTTTTTTGCACATTAGAGAATGAATGACAATGTGATTTGAAGCATTTTCCCCATTCTCTGACCATTTTCATGATATTTCTGGTATCCTGCAGTTTCCAGATATTTCCTTGTTATTTTTTTCCTCTAGTTGTCCAAAAAAGCTTGATTAATATTACATTTTTACAATTTTTATATTATACTGCATTTCATTCTATTTTTGGTTATAATATAATATAATATAATATAATATAATATAATATAATATAATATAATATAATATAATATAATATAATATAATATGATATAATATAATATAATTTAGAAATAAATTCTACAGCTTTGTCCTGTCCAGAAAAATTACATAAGACAACAACATAAAAACTTGAGCAATTGAGCATAAAAACATTGAACTCCAACCCACACAAATGAAATCTCGAGCACTTGATCAAGGAGGGCTGCAGAGTACTCACTTGCTGTTGTGTCAGCCAGATCCGCGTCAGTCACTGAAGCAGTCCGAGGTTTGTGAGACTGTCACACAAGCCGACTCCAACAGTTATAGGCTCTCCGCTCAAACCACTTGTGACATCAGCTCCCTCCAAATATAGCCGCGCGTTTCCATTCACACAGAGGTGGGGTGGCGCTGCCGATAAAGTGGGTCTTATGTATGTCATGTTACACCCAGTTCCACCTCAACACACACACTGTTAAGTTTTTTTAATCAGCCAACCACACGCACACACACAAAGACGCACGCTCGCACGTCCCTGCGCGTCACCATCTTCATCACCGCCTTCGTCACCATTGTCATCAGCTGCCGTGGCGGGACTGACCTGCCGCCAAACCCGCACCAGGGAGAGGGACGCTGTCAGAGCGGCCAGCCGTCTGTGCGTTCTCCCCGAGACACGTACTGAAGTTTTAGGTCACCAAACCCCGGCCCAGGTCCCTCCCCGCGGGCCGCCGCGCCCCTGAATAATGGATGCGAAAATGAATTACGATTAATAATGAATGGGGTCTCATTATTTTGATGGGACATGTCACAAACAACTAATTAACGAAGTGACGGGAAAAACGGGAGAGTAACACTTTGGGAAGCGCGTGACCTGGGAATGTGACGAGCTGGGAAGTGGACCAGGACGTACGTCTTCTCTTCATCACCTTTTCTGACCCGTGAGCTCAATTTGAGGAGTTTTTGCCAACTTTACAATCACATTTTCATCATCAGCGAATTGTAATCTTCTGTCTCTGCACCTGCGTTTCCTCCACAGGAAGTCCCTCTGAACTTGCGGGTGTCAGTCAGCTTGTTTTGAGAGCATTTCAACTCCAACAGGTTTCCAACACTTGGTTTCTGGTGAGTCTCTCGCTGTCAGACGTCTCCGCTTCGCCTGCGCGCGTCAGCAGCAGGACTTCAGTTGGACGGAGCGTAAAAAGAGACGTCCTCCATGATCAGTGGCTTCACCACCGCTCATAAAAATGTAATCATCGCAGAGGGGAAAAAAAAAGAGACACACCGCACCAATTTCAGTGTTGATTACCGCAGCAATCACTTCCATAACAACACAGCGCATGCCCCCCCCTTGATGTCACAGTTATTGTTGCCGGCGATCCGCAGAGATCATCCCACGTCTCAGCTGGGAGAGGCCAGCGGCAGGCTGCTGGTAAGTGCTTGTGGGTTGTTGTTTTTTTTTTCACCGCAGCTTTGAGCTAACGGTGATCTCGTGCAGTCCTAATGGACATGTAACACCCCCCCCCCCACCCCCCCACCAAAACCCCTCAGCGGTTCAATGAACCCCCCCACCCTCCTACCCTGAGTTTCCGGTAAGAAATCTGCAGGAACAGAAAATGACAGCAACCTTTCTTTCCTTTAGATTCCTCTACTTTGAGCAGAGATTCACACATGTGCGACTGTAGTCAAGGTCAAGATTGTTTTGGTCGTCTTTACATTTTCTAATGTTGCTTCTGCTCATTTATTTATTTAAGCAGAAACACATAACTGGGTCAAATCAAAAGCTTCGTTCCTGGCGCTCATCTCGCACGGCTGCTGATTTTGCCAACACCTGATGAAGCAATCGCATTCCCTTTGAGTTGCTCTGGCAGGTTTATAAAAAAAAAGGTTAATACAAATCCTGAGAGAAAGGGACAGGGCGGAAGAAAAGACATGAGAGAAAATGAGGAGTGAGGCGGACAAAAAAGAAGGGAAGCGAGTGGGCGAGGTGTGTAGGATTTTAAGTCTATTTTTACAGGTAGTCCCAGGGAACATGTCGCATTGTCCGTCAGATTACTTTGGTAATTGTGAGGAGCCAGATGTGATTGAGGTGATTTCCTGTTCGCGTCACGGATAGAAGAGCCACCGATACCTCGGATGAGTGAGAGGAGCCGAGTGAGCCTCCGTCGCTGAGAAAACTTGGCTGCGGTTTTTTCGTTCCGGCTCCGACACGTCAGTTTCCCTGTCGAAATGAACATAAATGGGATCAAAGGTCACACAGGAATGATTAGCGCCTAAGTAGCCAATGCTAGTGGAGGTAATGGTGCCGCGGCCTCTCATAATGCATTTGTACGCCTGCCGGAGTTCAAAACGCATCCCTTTTTCTATGTTGTTGTGTGTTTTTTTTACATGATGTAATAACAACACATAATTGGACCAAAAAACATGGATATCACACGGTTTGAATTTCATTATACAAGAGGAGAGCGGTCACACGTCCAACCCTGTGTTTCAACTCTCTCTGGCCCGTGATGCATTCACAGACACAAATAAACAGTTCGCGTCATCAACACCTACCTCCGCTGGGAAAACTGACTGCGCAGGGTTTTCTCTGTTCAATTAATTCGGATGGAAATTAATGACTGCTTGGTCAGAAAGGAGGGAACAGAAATGATGCAGTCACCCATCAGCATCTCCTATATAAAGTGGCCTAAGGCGATACAGTCAGGCCTCTGGTGGGTGCCTGCGATTCCTTGAAGAATGCCCCCCCACTCGCATTTGCATCTCTGCGCCTGTGTCCAAATGTTGCATATAGATCTGATGTCTCAATGTACAACCCAGCAACAGCTTTTGTTCAAGAATTCACAAAGTGACCTCAAAAATGTTTATTTTGCCCAGAAATTTGACTCCGTAACAGTTCTGTCGTCACAGAGTTACTGCGTAAGTATTTCATATTGTGTCCGTTCAGCTTGATCCAATGCAAACGAGTATTATCGCCATGAAATTGGAACCTCTTCCTGGTCTGGTCACCTCATCATGTAGAAGTTGGTGCACCAGTGGTGTCCAGAGAAGCTCTTCTTAATCAGAAGCCAGAAAATGTGGACCAGTGAGGTCTGTACCCCCCGCCCCCCCCTACCCCTCCCCTCCCCAAACCACCTGCAAATAGCTCCCTGATACACAGTAAATAAGGCCTGAAGTCCACACAGAGACTCGACCTTTCATGACAGTCCCATTTTATGAGTGTTTCCGAGGCCACATGAGCAGTAATCACCGTCCATTGGAGCCATCAGTTCCTGTGCTGGCCGTTTTCCTCTATCATGTCTTTGTCAGATGTGTGGTGGTCCGGCCTCTCTTCTTCTTCCTCTTCCACCTTTGCAGTTAATTCCACACCGGTCGACTCGGCGTTCCCTCCAGCAGAAGGCAAACCCGTGAGCTCGACTGTGGCCTGTGTCAGAGATTTCACTTCCTGCGACGCATCCGTGCCGATCGCCCTGTCGTCGTGGGAGCGCTGCTCGGTTCTGCCGTCGCCTCCCCCTCTCTCCGGGCCTGCGGTGAGCCGCCCCCGGTCCTGCGGCGCCTGAGACCCGTCGGGACCCGTCGGGACCTCCTCGTTGGGTTTCAACGCAGCCTGAAGTTCGATCTCCTTGGAACACTTTGGTTTCTGCTTTACTGGCTCCCGGTCAAGTTTCTGAAACTGCCGTCTGAGGAGGACGATGACGGCGATGATGAAGAAGTAGGAGGAGCCGGTGAGGCAGGTGATCAGGCCCAGGAAAACCATCCTACGGAGAGAGGAGTCGGTCATAAATCTGAACCTTAGGAGCTGCAACTGCAACACGGGTTTTGCTTATTACAACTGCAGGGTACCTGTACATGTCCGAGTCGTACATGCGACACGCCCCCGTGCCCCCGCAGCTCTTGACTGACCACTTCAGGCAAGTTGAATCGATCAGGGCTCCAAAATATATCGGAGCAGGGATCCCACCTACGGGCCGGTAAGCGAGCGGATCCACGCGTCAGAAACGCATCACGTCGACGAGAGCTCTGAAAATAACGAGACGTACCAAGAGTTCTGGTCACCATGGCCTGGATACCAAGCGCCAGCGATTTCAGCTCCGGTGAGATGCATCTGTGAGGACAAAAGAGGAAGGAAACAAGGAGGTTTGAGCGTGTTTTTCAGCTCGCACACTGAGTAAAAGCTCATCTCTTTTCATTTGAAGAGTTACACAAACCGTATGATGACCATGTAGCCGGGCGTGGCTCCCAGGGAGCTGATGAAGGAGCTGAGGACCGACACGGCCATGTAGGAGGTGAAGCTGCGGCTGCAGCTCTTTGCGTGGGGACACTGGCCGAGCTTCACCGACATGCTGCTGCCCTGCGGGTAGGATTCGGATGCACAGCTGCAGTTGTGAAACAGCTGCCGCGGGGGAGAGAAAGACAACGCAAGGGGATCAGCGTGGTGACAGTGTTTCAACCCTAACATGGTGGACCAATTGAACATGCGTCCATACTGTGTTCTTGCCGCGTCCACTGGAGTTATAGCAGCCAGCAAAACACGGGGAGATGTAAGTGATGCCGCTGTCCGAGCAGACGGGGTCCCACTCCTCTGCTGAGCACGAGCAGCCACTGTTGCACTCAGAGAACAGCGTCTCCTGGCTGTATGACACGCCGCGAGTCCTGCAGGGGGGGACGGAGAGCGGCGTCTTTCTCACCTAAGGTGAAGAACCCAAATGCGGCGCGGCACAGTCGTCGGGGCAGCACTGACCCGTTGTAGGAGATGGTGAGCCCGGCCACGGGGAGGTTGTCGCACTTGGTGCCGTACTGCAGCAGCAGGAGGAGGTACGCCATGAAAGACGTGGCGAAGGAGAGCTGAGCGCCGGACACCACGCTCAGCTTGTAGCGCTTCATGAGCAGTCCACCCAGGAAGATGCCCGTCGCGACCGCCGGGAGATTCAGCACACCTGGAGGAAAGCTGTTCATCTCATTTTGCCACTTCCTTTGTTGGTAGATGAGAAAACTGCAAGCGAGTGATCCCATTTTTACCTATGAGGAAGTTGGCCCTGGACGCAGACTGTCCGAACTGCTGCTCCATGTACTTTGCTTTGAAGGTGAGCATGCCGATGAAGGAGTTGAAGCTCAGGATGCTCCCGCAGAGGAGCAGGAAGTAGGCAGGAGTTCCCAGCAGGCGCTTCAGCGAGGGTAGAAATCCTGCGGGAGAACATCAAGTGAAGAGATATAAAAACTGCACACAGACCCGCTCCTTCGTGAGCGCGCTCGCCTCCGGTGTACCTTTTGCGACGTCTGCGAACTTGAAGTTGTGGTTATTGTCGAGCGCGTCCTCTTGGGGAGCAGCCGCTTTGCTCTCTTCACCCTCCCGGCCGGACAGCGAGCGGGGCAGGAACCAGAAGGGGATGCTGGAGATCAGCAGGAGGACGGAGGACACCAGGAAACCCATCCACCAGGCACCCACCCATCGGGAATCCCTCGGGGTGATGGTCACACTTTCTATGAGATGGGAACAAATTCCCAGTGAGTGCACAGAGGCAAGACAAGGCTTTTTATTTTGTATTTCATTGTTTGCATTATTTGCAAGTAGCATTAGAGTAAATCAGAGTAAAACAGAGAAATGTGAAAATTTGTTCAGTTTCTTCTTGAGGCAAACTTTCCATTGTGAAAGCATTATATAGAATTAATGACTCATTTATATAACATGATTTCATGACATCATTCAAAATTTATATAAGTCTCTGGTAGCCATGAGGGGATTAGCGTGTCCAATGAGCTCAGCCACACACACTAAAGGAAGCACTCTCCATCTCTGGTCCTCCGCCATCATTTGCAGCTACGATGTGCTCTTGTCCAGTTTGAAATGAAGCTGAAAAGCAGAGCTGTGTCCAGTTTTGGAGCACAGATCTCAAAAACCGGTGGAGTCCATCCTGAGGGTTTAAGAGCC
>JAUESF010000031.1:3895412-3911048 GCA_032274765.1 Malacoctenus tetranemus
CAACACAAACCACGCCAAAATGTATTCATTTTGAATGACAATATTTCCTCATACTTTAGTTTGGAGTCAGTTTAAACATTTACAAAGTCTTTTACACATATTCTCAATAAACCTAAAAAGTTAATAAGTCAGCAGAAAAAACAAACATCTTTTCCTACTCACGGCAGTGAATCGTTCCATTTTGGCAGTAGCTGAAATTTTAACAAAAGAGTGATAACAATCAATCTCCAAGCATTCTGGTGACTCATCACATGAGTTTCACCAGAGAAATGTATTCAAAGAGCAATAACATGTATAGGAAGTGTTCAACACACCATTCAACAGAGAGTATATTCACCACTTTCCCAGGTGGAACAATGGTTTCATTGAAATAACAGGAGCAGTTTGTCAGCGTGGTGCATTCCTCAGTGTTCTCATCGTAGTACGGCGCCTCCTTGGGGCATCTGGGGTAACAGCCTGATATGGATACATATTGAAATCATTGCACCTCGTTACCTATTGTTTTTAATGACCTCAACAATTGTTCTAGAAACTGCACTGAGAAGTGCGCGTTACCTTCGAGCCTGTGATCGAAAGAGTGTCCTTTGCCACAGGTCATCACCTTCCCACAGGCTTCATAGTGCCAGCTACACTGGCCCTGCTCATTGTAGTAGTCACAGTAGACCGCTGGAAGTAAAGCATCACAGTTTGTTCTTTCAGGCTGTTTTATGTATTGACTGAAGTCTGAAAAACACAGCTCTGTGTTGCACGAGGCCGATTCTAAAGGTTAAAAGGCCCCTAACTCACGACATAGGTCAGGGGTCCTCCAGTGCACGCAGACGTCCTGGTCGCTGCAGGCCTCTGCGTATGCGGCCACGGCCGTGCAGAAGCCCAGGAACTTCCCCTCAAACTCGCAGGAGCAGGACTCCTGCACGCAGGCGTGGTAGTATGGCTCCGGGTCTACCTGGGGAGGGGGTCGTGTGTAATGAAAGCAATGAGACCTGGCGTGCTGTCGCCTCAGCATCGGGTCTAGTGTTGTTGTGGCACCTACACTGGGAAACAACACCTACTTTTAAATGGCAGTCTTTGAAAGTGTCCCCTGTGATTATCATGCAGCGCCGCTGGGCCCAGGCCGAGCAGTACGAGTGGCGCTCGCAGGGAAACGTCTCGGTGATCACGTCGGAGCACGGAGGCGAGTCGGCCTTCCAGCTGTTGCCGAAGGCTGTCGGGCTGGTGACTGCGGTGAACACAGCGTTGTTGTTTGTCTCCGTGTTTAAAGTGTTGCAACCCAAAGTAAATATCAACAGGGATTACCTGCGGAGCCGCCTGTTTGCAGGTCATTCATCTCGTTGGAGTCAAAGTTCCCACAGAGGCCACAGACCTTGCTCTGTTTCGGAAGGTTAAGGAAAAGACACATTATTTTTTTTCAGCTTTTTTCATCTCCTCATGGTCAAATGCTTGTTAAACATGCGTAGTCACCCTCCAGTGTGGAAGCAACTGTATGGTGATCCTGGTGTGTTTGTCCCAGATGAGCGTCAGCCCCCTGCTCGGCACTGAGACGATGATGTAGAGCCCCACATTGTGCACGGTGTAAAGTGGCTCCTGCTGCAGCTTCCAGCCGGGGTGGACTCGTCTGGTCACCCTCATGTCGCTCAGAGTCAGGGTGCACTCGCCCTGCGCGAAAACAGACTCTCATCAACTCATTTTTTCAGCTCAAAATCTCCACTGCCGTGTTTGGTGCCAAGATGCGAGGGAAGGAAGGAAAGTTAGTAGAGGAATGGAGCAGTGACGGGTATTGTCGTCCACCTGCAGGTCGAGGACGATGGAGCGGGAACAGGTGAGAGCCTCATCGCAGCAGGGCACGCTCTCCACTCTGACTGAAAAGGTCCCATTCATTGTCCCACAGCAATCCTGAAACAATGGAGCAACAGTGGAACTTATCTCAAACTGTGAGTATGTAAACTCACTTGAGCCAAATTTGTACCAAAGTGACTGTCTGGCCTCACCTCTACGAGTGTGTACTGGCAGTGTCCATTAAAGCGATACCATTTGGAGTCGAAAGTCTGGTAGTGGCCGTTGCCGTAGACCTGACACGTCCCGGGACACGGCTCGTCTCTGCAGTGCCACTGGCCCTGGCCGCACACACTGCAAGACCCAGGCCATGTGAAATGTCAGTTCATTTAGAAAAAGTGTAAACAATGCTGACTGAATTGACAGCAGTAGGTTTTGTCACCATGTTTTGCAGCTGGTCTTGACTTGCTGTCCCGACCGGAACACTTTGCCGCTATACACACAGGTACAGTTGTCCCTGAAGACACAGTTTCCAAGGTGATCCTCGTACTGGTCGTGGGGACAGTAGCAGCCACTCACACAGGTCATACTGGTGCCCTGGAGAAACACATTTTGCACAATATAGTGATATAAGAAAAACAAAAAGTTCACAAGACAAATGAATTTTGATGAAATGATCTCTGTTCATTGGCCATAAGCTGTGAAACTATCCATAAATAGCAATGACGAGCAGCGAGCTCTCTGTAAAAGAACCGCCCACAAGCCTACCTGTGGTTTGCTGAGGCTGTCACACGTCTTCAGATCCGTGTTCACTGGATACTCAGAGCAGTGGAGACAAACCTTCCCGTCACTACAACCTGACGAAACACAAGTCAAAGTGTCAATTACAGAGAAATAAAACTTGCTGTCTAATGGGAGATGTAATGGTGAAACTACTAGTTTCTGTGTAATTTTGAACCATCTTTAATCATCATTTAATAAAACAAATCATTGATTACCACAATCCTTGGAACACCTCAGTTCTCCATTTCTGCAGACGCTTCAGAAGACACAACATTGTTTTTTTATTTGTCTTCATATCAACCGTGTGATTTTATACTTTGAAGAAAAGATGTCACGACAAAAGCTACTTTTGCCCATGAACGTGCCGTGATTGACCGACTCACCACTGTCTCCCGTCTATGACGACAGGTCCTGGTGGAGTGGTGCCCCCGTGGTGGTGACACACACATTCTGCCTGCGGGGTGCAGATCTGCCCCTGGTTCAGGTGGGTCCCCACCGGGCAGTTGCAGCCCTCCACGGGGTCATCGTTGAGCCCGCAGCGGGGGTCGGGCTCGGACAGGGAGCGGCATGTGCGATTGCAGGCCAAACTTTGGTAGGTGAACTCCAGGTTCTTTGGACAACTCAGGGCTGCGACATGATGGGGAAGTTAATGTTAAACTGGCTCCTTGCTGCCACACGGCATCCCAGCCTGCGATGCAAACATGCTTAACCTTTCGGGTTCACCCAAACATCAAAGAGCTGCACTGCTCAAACTGATATTGTGAATTTCAATTGTGTAAAGAAAACTTTTTTCAGACCTTTTTACCTTTACTTCACTTGACTCTGGTTTTGTTATCGTTGTCAATGCAGTATTCTGTTGTGTCATGCAACACAGCAAGTATTAAATTACTTGAAGGTCCTCTGTTGTTGCTGTGTGTGTGTGTCGCACACAGATGATTTGGTTTGAGTTCAGGCTGCCTTCAGAGACGACCATTCACGAACGGAGTTTGAATGCAATTGTTAGGAAACTTTATGTTGTTTAAAGTTGGGTTTTGTGGAAAAGGACTGTCGTTCATCGACTTATGAGCACATATTCAAATTTATCATGGTAATGAAATTGTGTCTGAAATATTTTAGTTCAGAAATAGATTCAAGCTCCCAGTTATACGTTTGTTTGTTTTTAAATTAGTAGAAATTAAGCTCGACTTCATGAATAACTTCCTGAATGCGCGACTTCTCATTCAGCGGGTGAAACGTGCCACCTGCTGGTCAAAAGAACACACGACATGCTAAATGGTAGAAGACGGTGCACACGCCAGGAATGATATGATGTTTTTGAAGGACACAAGTTAAGAACAACTGAGGCGTCGCTTATCACTGGTCATGGTCGAGACGTGCGTCTGAGCGTTGCCTCATTTGATTCAACAACTCTGTTGTCTGAAAGTCTAGTTGTGGGATGGGCAAACGAGGGCAACGTTCTCTCTCTAACTCCACTCACTGCAATTTGTGGCCATCCTCCAGTCCCCAACCAGAACTCCCAGACTGGTGCAGGCTTTGGCGTAGCTGCCCAGAGCCACACACAGGCACTGCTGCAGATTGGTGGCACAGTTGCAGGTCCTTTGGATGCAAGTCTAGGAAAAGATGATCAGTTTGGGGGTTTTGTTCCTTCACTGATGTGTTCATATTTACTGTTACTGTGTGTGGTATTCCTGAGGTGTGATCTGCGATTGTTCTCACTGTGTGGTATTGATCCGCTGGTATGTGCTGATGGCACTCGGCAAACATGCCAGCAGGGTCGGTTAACGCAGAGCACTTTTCATCTGCAAATATTTCTGCCCAAAAAAATCAAAAGTGACATTTAATAGTTGAGCTTTGTTTTGTTTCTTTACAGCCACATGTTTGAATGACTGAGCTGTACCATTGTCCGTGTTGGTGCAGGTGGGGGGAATGTTCGGCGAACAGGAGCCCATGCTCCAGGATAGAGCGAAAGCCTGCGGCGAGTTCTCGCCGATCCCACTGCTGGTGGTGAAGTCGTCGGTGGTGTCGCCGTTAGCATTGCCACAGAGGCCTAAAAAGGAAGCGAAGAAACGCGTCAAGGTGAAGAGGAACAGTTTCCGACCCAAGAAAGGTCAGGCTGAGATCACCTGACCCTTTTCAAAAGTACACAATGGTTTACAGACTTTTATTTTGAAGGTTCCTGCTTTATCGCTGTTCTTGTTTTCCACCTTTTGCAGGCTTGAGAGCTAAATTAAAGTAATGTAGAGTCATCTTCACCTGAAATCATGCCTGTGTAGTTTCTCGGTGGTGTGATGTAAAGCTGGACTTCAGGAAACAACTGGACTTGGACCTTCAGGCCGAAGGACATGTGCACTTGAACGTACATCGAGGACTGCCAGAAAACCAGGGTGTGATCTGACAGGAGGTACAAGCTGGTAAGTGACGGGACGCACGGCGAACAAAGTCATCGAGCATCCAGCTGTCTAATTCCCCCTTTTACCTGACTGATGAAGCTCAGTTATGTCCTGGTCTCCAAAAAGAGCCACGTTTTGTGCAAACGTATACACTTCCTGCCAAGTCCAAAGAACAAAACAGGCTCATTCATGCTTTCACCAACAGATTCTGGCTCTACCGGACTGTCGGTACCTGATTAATCTGCAGTTCCATGATCTCCAGAGATGCTCCCTTTCCTGCAAACGTGGTTAGTATCAGCCAGTTGGGACCCTGCATGAAATCAGGAAGATCTTTGTTTAACACCAATTGGCACTACAGACCTTATGGGGGGGGGGGGGGTGAGGTACCTTCGAGGCCACGTATGTGCATCTTCCAGGGACAACATATTGTTTGCCGTCAAACGTGGTCACGAACTGCCCCTCGATCAGACATCTGGGTGGGCACAGGTTCTCAGAGCAGCTCCACTTCCCATCCACACACACACTGAGCAAAGAAATCCAAATAAAATTTGACATTTAGCAAAAACTTTGTTCCGGTTGAACCTGAGTCAAACTGGCTACTTTTTTGTCCCTCTGCCTGCTCACCAGGTTTGACATTTGGTGCTGCGGGTGTCCCCTGTGGAGTAGGTCCTCCCAGCGAACACACACGGACAGCTGGATGCTGTCACGCACTGTGAGTCCTCTGTGTGATCATTGAGCACCTGGCCTGCAACACAGTTTTTGATTTGTGTTTAGGTTTCGACAGGCGCTTGAATCCCCCTGTGTGGACTGTGATCATGAAACTGGGCCGTCCTCACCGCCCGGACAGACGCAGGAGCTGGTGACGTCCTGGCCGGACAGCCTCGGGTTGGGGTTGGAACAGGTAGGGACGAAAGCGGGTCCCTGTTCCACGTAAACCAGTTCTCCAGGACAAGTAGGCGGAGCTAGATTCACCACGAGGAAACGCAGGAATGTTTGAGTCTTGATCTTTACACCCCCCGCCCCCTTCCCCTTAATCTCTGAGTGCGTCAGGGAGGAGCTTCGTACCGCAGTGGGTCACAGTCCTCCACGTGTCCCACACGTAGCTGCTGCGTCCACACTGCAGGGCCAACTCTTTGTAGAACGCGCAGCCGATGTACGGGCTCGCCTCGTAGCCGTGGACGTTCAGCTCACCGAGTCTGGTAAAGAATGGTATCTGGGCTTGCAGGCAGTCCAGAGTGTAGGAAAAGAAATGTCTGACCACCTGCACAGATCACATGCACCCCAGTCAACTTTTATAACAGCAGCAACATGTGAAAAAAAAACTTTAATCCTCGAAAAAAGTATTCGAAATGGGTGAAAAACAACAAAAACCTGCAGAAAATATCTGAAAACTTTAATCTCTAATTACATTGTGATGCCTTCATGTTTTAAACTTACTGTATTCACAGCAGTGATAGGATCTCGGATTTGACAATTGTCCTCTGCGAGCACGCTCTCTGTGATCAGCTGCTCCTTGTCCCCTGAATGATGTAACGACATGCGACACTGAAGGCTTCTTCTTTGTTTGTATCCACCTTCAGGCGTGACGGCTGTCGATTCCCTCACCTGACACGCAGTGCTTTCCACACAGTCCGCTCATGTCAGAGGTCAGCTCCTGATCCAGCTCCACCTGTGCAGCAGATCGGACAGACGCTTCAGGAGGCGTGCATCGCCGATCAGAGGGTGCACATTCTCGTTGACATTCCCGTGTCCTCGCTCACCCACAGGATGTCGATCCCCCCGGGCACGACGTGCCAGGTGACCGTCAGGGGAAGCACGGCGCTCCGCAGCCTCTCGTAGATGCCGTACGCGAAGATATGCTGGTAGGTGTGGTCGTACGGAAGGGAAACGCTGGCGACGAGTCATAATTTCTCAGTTTTGATGAAAGAAGTATCTTGTGATAAAGCAAATTCACCATTTCACCCAGTTCACTTCATGCACAGTGTGATAAAGCTCCAGCAGGAAGCCAAATTATGATTTGATTCAACTCAGTCACACAGTTAGCAAACAAATGAAATAATTATTAACTGGTGGTGCGTGTGTATGACGGTGTATGAATAGGTGGTGTCAAACATGTGGCCCGTGGGCCTCATCCAGCCAAAGGTGCTGCTCAGTAATTCCCCACTGTTTCAGTCAGTTCTGACACAAAAGTAGGACCCAGAGCTGAACAGCAGATGGCAGCAGTGATGCACAATTCTAGATTCCACCAGTTTTCTTAGGAGATCAAAGGTTTTCTATTAGATTAAGGTGTAATTAAACCCAAAGAGGCTTCTTCATACTCCTGCAGCAGCTGATGTAGCTGAATGAAATGATTTATCACTGATCTAAAACGAAGTTTTCATGTTTTAGGCTCAGACCTGTGACTCTCCACCGTGACGCGGCCGTTGTGCAGGACGGTCCGGACCTTGTTGATGATGACCTCGACGTGGACCAGCAGCCCGCTGGCGTCGTCGCGCCGCACGGTGATGTCGCACTCCACCCGGTTGTGGGTGAAGCGGGTGAAGGTGAACGGGCAGTTGGACGACACGTAGAAGTGCGAGCCGTTGTAGGGCTTGACCACGCCACTGCCGAACGTCTTGCAGGTGTCTGCCAAAGCAATTGGCAATACAAAGTTGGAGAGTGTTGTAAAATAGTTGTTTAAGTACTTTTTTTCATAAATTCTGTTATACTTTCAAAAGAAAAATTATCCAATCACATTCCCCATCTCACAAATACACATTTTCCCATACAAATGTTGTGCAGCACAGACACACAAAGGCTGATTTTGAGGTTTAACACATAAAACATGTTTTGTACTCACATTTTTGTGTTTCCATTGTTGTCAGGGAGTCAGCTATCCAAAAAACTGAAAGAAAACAGTGAAGAAATCCAAAATACATGAAATAACTTTAGAAAAAAGACAAATTAAGAGTTCAGCACAGCTGGAAAACCAACTTTTGGACACCTCTCAATGTTTCCTTTTTTCATCCTGTCAAATCAGCATCACAAGGGAATAATTGTTTGTTATTTGAGCAAATTAAATTTGCTTTCTCACTGCAAGAGCAATACACCCTGTGCAGAATGAATGGGACGGCTGGAGGGTACCTGAGGCCAGTGAGACGCACGCGGCCAGCATCCGCCGCTGAGAGGTCATGCTGGACGACGTGACCCCCCGCTGCAGCACAACAGATGGTACCAGGAGGAACTGCGCATGCAGCCCATCACCTGGCTTTATATGCGCAGGGCGCCCGCCACGTCACGTGTCCCTGCCGTGCGCTCACGCACGCTCACGCAAGCCCTCACAGGGACTGCAGTTAAACATTTGAGCTAAACAGTAATTAGGGAGAAACAAGGAAGTGATCACACAATGCAGTCCAAGCCACTCGTTTCAAAGCTTATCGTGTTGCATTTACAGTTCAGGGAATTTAATGTGGCGGCTTTACACCGACATTGAGTCCTCGTGGGAAGTTGTGAGAGAGGGGAAACTTTTGCAAAGAAACTCCCACAAGAGTGGGTGGACAAACACAGTTTGACCAAGAAGTGATGAAGGAAAGCTTGAAACTTGAGCACATTTATTGTCCCGAAACCTGTTTCCCTGAACAGGAGTTACGAGAATGAAGAATGCTATGCAAATATTGGTGTTTTCCGATAGAATCCAACAAGGAAGCAAACAGCTCCTCTGTCAATGTCACTGACCTCGTCGCTAATCGGTGAAATATCAGGCATTGTCCTTTCGACAAAGATGGATGCCTGTTTTTTGGGGCGGAACTGGACAATGCCTCTGAGGACAAACAAACAAAACGAAAAAATGACCTTCGGTAAATGATCCTGGTGCATGAACCAGGATGTAGTTAGATATTTGTTAGTCTTGGATTGGGGGGGAAAGCACCACATCAAGTTTTACATGACATTTTCCACCAGATTTGGAACAAACAGTGTGAACACGAAGCTCGTTGCCTCGGTTACTGTCGGAGTGGTTGGGTGAAGTTCGGGAATTCACATGAAGGGAAACGTCAAACCTGAGAGCGCGCACTCTCATTTGAAGGGACATACTCTGAATCAGTCCAAAGTCGACTCAAAGAGACAAAGTGAGCAGACCAGAAGACGACACGACCAATGAAAGGCCTGGAGAGATGTTTCTGAAGAACATCGTCCGTCCTGCAGTCTGTGACGGCCTCAACTCGTCCCTCAACAGTCTCAAAATAGACATTTCGAATGAAACTTTAGGACTCATTTTGACACAGGTGGGACTCCTCGTCAGAGAGCGGGCCGTTTCCCTGGAAACCAGCAGGAAGCCTCGTCAGGTCACACACACTGGAGCTCAGCCACCGTAATTAGGGTGATTAATTCCACCTGTGCTCACTCAGCTGCGCTGGGCCACAGCGTCCTCGGGGAAGGAGGGCTGCTCGCGCTCACCCCCCCCCCAACCCCCCCACAACCCCCACCCCCACCATCCTGGAATTCACCCAGAATGTAAGTTTGAATGGTTCGAATTTCGTTTTGTCACACTCACGGGCGTGTGACCTGTTGTTAGTTAGAAGATTCTGTCCCTGTTTTGTGTTTTTTGTATCAGTGTCTCTTTTTTACTTAATGACAGAAATATTCCTGAGTTAAAGGGACAAACAATGCATCCAGATAATCTATCCTCTGTCTCTCCATGAGCGTGTGAACATGTAAAATGATGCAAGTGTTGAGTAGAAATAATGAATGTTTACTTTGTACATTTTTTCCCAATGACTGATCAAAACATTGACAGATAGTTATTAAATATAACATTAAATATTTAGGGATCACATTTGTTTTGTCGCAATTTCAAACAAACAAACGAAGTGCAAAAAAAAAACAACCACTTTTGTTCATGTGCTTTGAAGTTCCTGCACGATGACAAGCGGCCAGCAGGGGGAGCTCTCTCGCCTTAAAGTTAAGGATACAGGTGAGACGTCTGTGATTGATTTTCGCCTTCAGTCTGTTTACTGGCACTCCAGTGCGACGACCACCCGAGACCATCTGAGACGTCAGAACTCTCATGATGAATGACTTTAAAACTTTGAGCTTATGTCGACGTTGCAGATAGATAATAAAAAGTCGAGTGTCATGTGTTAGATTAATGACTGTCAACCTCAGGAGAATGCATGGGTTTTACCCCCGACAGACTCGTTTTGTAATTCTACTGTCACGCCAATAGGGGGAACCACTTTCACAGCGTTGCCAGAGGCAGCTTGTTTCACATTAGCAGGTCAAAGTGTTAAATTACCCTATTAAAGTATTATGTTTGCCCCCCTCCCAAAAAAAAACTGTGCAATGTATTCTGATGCATGATTGTATTTCCTCAAATATCCATAAATCACGTTTAAATTGCCCGTTTACATTGAACTAACAGGAGAATTATTACTATAACTGCCACTAACAGGGAAGTCACATTTTCATTTGGCCGGTGGTTTGGACTGTCACTTTCCATGACCATCTCTCGGCTGCGCGCAGCCCAGCCAAGCTGTCCTTGCGTCATAGCGACGCTGATGGTGACGAGCCGGGCCACTACACTCCTCCTCCTCCTCCCCTCACCTTTCCTCCCCACTCTTCTTCAACTCCCCCATCAGGACCACAGGGATGAGATGCGCCGATAAGCGCGGAGCTGGACAACAACTTCACCCGGGCGCCTGCGATCCCTCTCAAAGTAGTTCAGGGCCAGCAGCAGCAGCAGCAGCTGTCACAGCAGGCTGACCGAGGACAGAGGGGGGTGCTTTGGTTAAAAAGTGGGTGAGTGTGTTTTTTTTTTCTTTTTCAGAAGCGCCCGGAGCAACTCAGCCGCCCTCTCCTGTGTTGCGCTTCCCATATGTCGCGAAAGCAGGGCGACCATGACTACAACCTGCGTAGTATGAGCAGCCTGATGGGCGAGCGGTGGAAGAAAGTGAACGACGGAGGAGAGCGGAGTCTGATCAAGGCTCCGTCCAATGCCAGCATCAGCAGCCAGGGCGCCTCCGCCGGAGCATCCTCCGCCGGCGCCCCAGCATCAGCATCAGTGTCAGCAGCAGCAGCAGCAGCAGCATCAGCCGCCGCTGCCGCCGCCTCCTCCACCACCTCCACCGGGGACTTGGAGAGGGCTGCCCGCAAGCAGTTCCAGCAGGATGTCACGCCCGCTTTCGTCTACGTCCTGGCCGCCTTCTCCGCCCTCGGCGGGTTCCTGTTCGGGTATGACACCGGGGTGATCTCCGGGGCGATGCTCCTGCTGAAGAGGGAGCTGGAGCTGAGCGCCCTGTGGCAGGAGGTGCTCATATCAAGTACTGTGGCCGCCGCCGCGCTCTCCGCCCTCCTGGGCGGCTTCCTCAACGGGCTCTTCGGGCGCAGGGTGTGCATCCTGCTGGCCAGCTGCTGCTTCACCGTCGGCGGGATCGTGCTGAGCGCCGCTCCGGGCAAAGAGGTGCTGCTGGCGGGGAGGCTCGTCGTGGGAGTGGGGCTCGGTAAGACCCTTTCACCCCGTCGTGGCCATAAAGTGTGATGTGTACCTGTTGAGGAGCGCTGTCACATACACACTGGGAAGTTCCACTTTAACCACTTAAACACATAAAACCGATAAAAATGCGTTCAGATTTTGTTTATTTTTCATTCATGTAGGCTTATAATCAGATGAGAAAAAAAATCAGACTATAGTTGTAACTTGGTGTAAAACTCATATTTGTTCAGGGGCCACAGTTTATCTCAAAGGAGGTGCAGCAGATATCAGGATGAGCTGTTGTGTCTCTTCAGATCACACAAAAAATGTGTGTTTTTGTGGTTTGTCCCATCGCTGCGTCTCTTCCTAATTCTGTTTGCAATTACTCCCAGCTTGTAATTACACAGCACTGGCCCTGCTGCACAGACTGCACGCCACTGGCTGCCAGACAAGTCACTGTTCTTCTTATCATCACCATCATTAGGACGATTATCAGACTGGCTGGGTACCATTTAAATGATGAAGAGGGAGGGGGGGGGACAAGAAAGCACCTCCCTCCTGATGATGGAGCTCTAATCACAACATGCCCGTGAAGGGACAAACTTGAAGAGCACACATGGGAGTTCGAGTGCCACACTGATGTCAAAGCTCCTTGGATGTGATTGGCTGCTCTGACACTCCTGCACGCTGCTGCCTTCCCATCACTTCCTTGCATAAATGCATTTCATTCTGGGCTTTCTCCCCTCTTGAATCATCCCCCTCTGCTCCCCCTCCTCCCCCTTCCACCTCCTCTGTAGACCTGCTTTCACATGCAATGTGCCTTGAGATCAAAGATCAGACCCCCCCTCACCCCTCCACACACACACATTATTTACAGTGGCTGGTGTTACTCATGCATTGCCTGTGCTGTGGAGAGGGGCTGTTAAAGCTGGCTTTCAAGGCTCAGCGCCCGTCCACACCGCCGCCTCCTGCGAGAGCTGTAAGCACTCTTCTCGCTGATACATTGGAGGAATCGCAGACCATTTTCTCCTCTTAGTGGACAACTCGGACCAGAAAGGGAGCTCAATTCTTCAATAAAAAAATCCCCTGGTCAAAGGTGAGGAGCCCGTTGTTTACTTCGTTTGAGCAAAAATAAAGCCCGTTATTACTTCAGACCCCCTGACGGTACAATTGGCTCTGCTCGCTTTGATAAACGGCTTCAATTTAGACTTTTCTCGTGTTTTTACAGAGCGACCGGGCTGTAACACATAGATTTATTCATCTGATCCTGTGAAACCTGATGAGGAAGTCATTTTTAGTTGATTTCGCAGCAGGTGAGGAAACACAAGAGACTAACTAATGGATGAGCAGCTGTTTTGACGAAACGTGGTGGAAAGAGTTCCCTCACGATGCCTTCAGTTACATGCACATCCTTTATTTAATTTCTCAGCTGATAAAGAGGCAAAGATGTGACAGCGACACTTGTTTTGGCTTCACTGACTGCTCCATTTGCCTGTGAGGGTCAGATGATTGACAGTAATTGCTTCCATGAAAATGTTCAATTTGGGTGCTGGGAAATAATAAGTGATACCGTGACAACTCTTGGTTAAGGCCTCGTGTTTGCTGTGATGGACTGGAGCTCGTTTCCCAGTCCGAGGTAGATGTTTCTTTGTGGGCTGATTGACGGGGCGAGCGGAGGGTGGGGACCGACCTGTAATTTATTCATCCCCGCCGTGTGTGTGAGAGACCAGTGGACGGGACTCATGAAACCTACATTAGCCCGGGACGAGTCCTCCCTCGCACAGGCCACACAACAAGCTGCTCCTTTCTGTTCTCGCCGTACTGCGAGAAGTTGCATAAAAAAATAGAAATTGGACGGAAACGAGCTCGACACCTGGCGGAGAGAAGGCCCGGTTAATGACGGCAAACTGCTGCCACTTTGTCTGATTAAAACAAATCCAAAGTGTAATTTTCAGTCGTTAACATCGTAAATTAGACAGATGGCTCTGACGGTCTAATTATGCCACTTTTGGAGGAGCTGGAGTACACGGCGCCGAATGTGGCGAGAAAAACTCCACGTCCCGAGTTTGGATGTGAACCCCGGTCGCGTTTCTCGCCCTGTAAACTGGACGTACTGGAGCCTTTGGATGGAGTGAGATCAGCGCGTCTCCACGTGCCTCAGTAGTGCATCCAGTTTGTATTTGCCAGATCAGTCCAATAAAGTGCTATAATGTCGCTGTGGAGCCGTCGTTGCAGTGATGTGAGCCTGGGAGCGTGTTTATCAGATCTGTGTGAAATTGTGAAAAAGGAGGGGAAACAGCTTTGAGCTGCAGGAGAAGAAACAAAGGTCAGGAAATGATCTCTCATGAATGAGCTGGTGTATGCAGATGGTTAATGCGCTCGTTACGACCTTTACACGTCAGGAAGGAAACTAATCACGCAGGTCATTGAGACGGTTACAACATTAGTGGCTGTTCCTGCGCCGCTGCTGCCGTCACATTTCCCCGCCTATACGGCGGTCTTCATTAACTCTGCATGTATGAGCCAGACCCTGATGGACAATCAAACGCATCCTGGCACCGTAATTAGCTGCTGGAGACACTAATAAGGCAACAGTTTTCAGCGCCGGCGATTTATTCCCAGACCCCCCCCTCTCCCACCTCCTCCTCCTCCTCCTCCCGCTCCGTCACCTGTGCAGGAGCATGCCTGCCAGTTCTGAGGAAAGCCAACTGCTTAGCATTTTTGAAGTGAACCCCCTTCCAAAAAGGTCATCGGCGCCATTTGTCAAATGAGGAAAGGCCATTCGCCCCGCCGCGCCCCGCCTCGCTTTATTCCCACACATAAACGTGCGGCGCGCGTTGTTGCCGAGCTGACCTTTGCCTGAGTACAAGGACTTGTTTGTGAGATACGAGCTGTTTCGAGTCCGAGCACACGGACGGTATCGAACCAGACTTTCGTGGGGGGGATCTTCTGACGTGACGCGGCGCGGTCAGTCAAACG
The DNA here is from genome assembly GCA_032274765.1 of Malacoctenus tetranemus. Classification (NCBI taxonomy): domain Eukaryota; kingdom Metazoa; phylum Chordata; class Actinopteri; order Blenniiformes; family Labrisomidae; genus Malacoctenus; species Malacoctenus tetranemus. The sequence goes on from JAUESF010000031.1 coordinate 3,909,783, forward strand.
CACAAGGGTTTTGCGCAGAGATGTTTCAATCTTTAGTCAGAGGAAACTTGAACTTGGGCAACACAACACGAGCTGCAGTTCTCCAGATGGCTGCATGCAGCTTCTCTGTGGCTACAAGAGGTGTTCAGAGGCTGTTGTCAAATTTCAGTAAACAAGGCCAGTAATTGTGTCAGCAGCACATTTTACCAGAATGTATTCGTGTGTGTATATATAGAAACATCCCAAACCCTGTGCTTCTGACCAGCACTCCATCAGAATCTGTTCTTCGAGTGCCGTCATTGTAACAATAGTCGGCTACAAAAGGTTAGAGGGAGCCGTCGAATGTTTTTCTGCCCTCTGAATCTCCTGCCTCCGATGCCCGCGGCTTCGCTTAGTCACAGTCCATCCCTCTCACACATGGACAGAAACATGTTCAAATGAAAACAGAATAAAAAAGGGACACGCGGTTGCTCTCACCGTGTGAGTGCAGTCATGTTTTCCTGGCCCGAACTGCACCAGCAACCACCAGCTGAATAGTTTCATCCCCGATAACTGCAAATTAGTCCGCAAAATATTAGCGCTGCTAATTGTGCTGCGATAACATTCAATTATGATCCAGATGCATGGTGATTAATTGCTACGTTGGTGTAATTAGATTACAGTTTTCAGTTTTAATGGCCAGGAACCAAGTGTGATATTTGTTCATACTTGCTTTTGAACATGTTGCTGCTGAAATGTCAGATTGTCAGGAAAAGGGTTTTTTCCAGTTTATGCAGGTAAATTTGAGGATTCCAGATTAAATAAAGATAGCAAGCAGACGTCAAACTGTGTAAAATCTACTGGATTTAGTTTGGAATTCAACATATTTTGTTTTTAAACCAACTTCATCTCAGAGTTTTTCCTCCCTTCCCTTCCTTCCGTTGCAGTTTCAGGGCTCCTCCATTAGCGCCGAATTAGTTTCCTCCATCACAGCCTCCCACTTAGTACCAGAAACTGTCCTGGCTGTCTCTTTAGCGGAGCGCCGTGATGGAGGTTCTGGTGAAGTATCTCTCCACCCGCTTTTCCCCCCGCCGCTCTCTGATCAAGTGAGTCAATCCCGAGCTTTGTACTTTCTGCCCACAGGCGGCCTTCACATAACCAGACAGATCCTTTGTTTAAGTGCGCTGTGCTGCTTTGAGGCTGAGCATGACCAGACGGTGACTTTAGACTCCGTGCGTGTGTGTGTGTGTGTGTGTGTGTGTGTGTGTGTGTGTGTGTGTGTGTGTGTGTGTGTGTGTGTGTGTGTGT
>JAUESF010000031.1:3926455-3939027 GCA_032274765.1 Malacoctenus tetranemus
CCCCCCCCCCCCCCCCCCCCCCCCCAACTCCCCCCCATACTCCCACCCCCCTGTAGGTTTTTTAGCAGCTTGTTAATAATTGAGCGAGAGGAGAGTTGTGCAGTGGCAGATCCATCATGGCCGGCCCCTCCGCTCCTGTCACCGGCGCCGCATGGCGAGATGGATATTGAACCAAACTGTTTCGCACACCTTAGCGCTGCGTTTTATGAGGGCGGGCAGGGAGTGGTGGGGAGGGGGGCGCTCCATTATTTCACCTTTCATGAACGTGATAATGAATTTCTGCAGGAGCAAATCCCCACATGCTCGGATGAGGCCGCTGTGTGCGAAAGAGAGAGACGGTGTGTGTGTATTTTTGGGGTTTATATTCAATACAGTTTTATCTCCTGTGTGTTGCACGGCTATTAAAAAATGCAGTCGGTGTGGGCTGGTGTGTGTGTGTCCACCAAAACTCTGCTGCCCGCCTGCAGAATAATAAGATGTGAAATGGAAAGTGTGTGTGCATATTTTTTTGCTTGTTTCTCCTGAGGCAGCCTGGAGCCCTCCTGTTCTCTCTCTCTCTCTCTTCCTCTATCTCTCTCTCTCTCTCCCGGCCCCTCAGGACCGACTGCCCACCAGTTTAGGGTCAGACTGGCAATAGCAGCTGATTCTTGCGTAACAGCGAGCGCGGGACGGGGGTTGAGCCTTAGCTCCGCTGTCATGCAGCGTTCTGTTGACAAAAATACAACCCGTCTGGATCCTCCCAAGGTCCCCCCCCCCTCCCCCCCTCCCTTTTCTCCCCGTCTGATAATGGACGGCAGGTCTGCTGGGATTCAGAGCGCTGAATACTAAAAAAGCTTTGAAAATACATGTGCCTCTCTGCCAACACTGCAACCAAAAAGCTCCTTTTGCAGCACTTTTTCAACCAAAAAGATATAAAAAACCAACTTGTATCTTTTGGCCATATTTTTTTTTCCCATTCTGTCTTGTTGTTTTTGGGTGAAAAGTGGACAGAAACAACACGGGCGCAGGCGGAGCTGAAAGCAGCCTCCTGCCCTCCATCGATCCGGCCTTTTGATGTGATTAGTTTCAGACCGGGGAGACGGTGGCTTGTTGACTCGCGCCGCGCGACCGCAGAGCTTTCAGAGACACTGTGACAGACGCTCCCCATTGTTCAGAGCGTCCCCCCCCCCCCCCCCCCCCCAGCCCCCCCTTCGCCTGCCTCCGGGGCTGTATTGTGCCTCGCAGCTTTCAGTGGTAAACAACAAAGTTTGGGAGTGTCTGAACTCCAAGGACCAAACACGACATGTGAAAACTGCATCGGTAAAGTCTTCAGTACGAAGAAGCAGAGGGAGGAAAGATCAGGAAGTTTGCTGCGATGTGATCGACTGATTGCATTTGCATTCATAAGCAGCTGTTACAGGTGTTTCTAATGTTTTGGCAGGTTAATGAGTGTAAATGTGACGGCCAGCCTTGTGTGTTTTCCTTTCCTCGGCGACTCCATCCGTCCATCCATCTGTGTGCCTCGGCTCCTGGCAACCGCTGGCCTCCCGGTGCCCTTCGATAAACACAGCTGCTCCCCCCCTGCATCTGCAGACAGGGAGAGGGGTGGGGGGTGGGGGGTGGGGGGGGTGAGCCCGTCCCCCCCGACGAGATACGATCAGCTCCACCTGATACGCGGCTTTTCCTCAAGACCTGAGCGCTTCTCAATTACCCGGGAAGGAGGCGGTCCAGATCCCTGCCTGTCTGAAAATGTGACACATTAGTTTGGATTTCTGAGGCTCTGTCGCGACAGGATGCGGCGCCGCTCTGCACCCGTCGCGGGTAAATCTCACACATGTCGCCGCCTCCCTTCCGAGCGCTCGACAGCATCATTTCGTCAGATTTAATTTCCCCGACGCTCCTCTCTCCCACCAAATGTCAAGGTCGCTTCTTGACGTGGACTCCCAAAGAACCAGACTGTTCATTAAGCTCCTCCCAAACTGAATGAATCTCACCTTTTAGAAAAGACGAAGGGAAAAACACCAAGAAGGGTTTTCATGTGGAAATCCCAGACTTGAATGAATAATTCAAGCACAGCCAGTTTGTGCTGCCATCCTCCTTATTCTTTGTCTGTTTGAAATGTTTTTGATAGACTAAGGAAATCAGTTGTGCTGCTTTGTTTTATTTCCCACTAACTGGGACGAACTGGAGCCTCGTCCACGGGGCGACAGCTTTTAGTGTTCATCTCGGCGTGTCGTCTGCACTCAGACACCCAAAATGATAGTTTTTTGATAACGGCTCTCAGGATCAACACTTTCTGACAGCCTCCCACTGCGTCGTTTTGCGTATGGAGATCCGAGCACTTTGAAGGGAACGCTCCCCGAACGCTCATGTGCCACAAATTCACCTGTTTTTTTTACTTTCAAACTGAAGCCTGCACTTTGGTATCAGTTCATACTCCTGTTTTCTCTTTTGTTTGCACTTTATTTTGTTTCTGCTACTCCCTCTTGTCCTCTGGCTTACTTATGCGTGCACACACCACCTACAGGCCTGGCTCATGTACTGCAGCGTTTCCAGTAAAATCGTCAACTACACACAGACAGTTTTAAATGACATATCAAAGGTGGGGTCAAGTGGAGCATTGAAATGTGATTCTATCATTTGATCGGCTCTTTTCTCCGAGTTTAACACAAGATCTCTCCGTTTCTTTCTCAAGCTTCAAGGTCTTGTACAAATGCAACAATCTAAAGTGATGTTTACATCTTTCGACGGCACTCGGCCGCGGCTGAGAGACGAGTTCCCAGAATGTCAAACAGTTCCTTTTAATAGGACAACATTTCTGCATTAAAGCTGAGAGCGGCTGAAAGAGCTTGTTCTCACAGTAGGTATATAATCAGCCGCTTTATTCTAATTCAGCGGCGCGCAGAGTGGGCTGCGCGGCGTCGGCGCTGCGAGCGGGGCGAGGGAGCTCATCTCTATTCTCCATTAGTCCCAACCCTCTGTTCTGATCTCGGCTGCCGAGAGGGTGACATGTCATGATCCTGCTCTGATGAGGAAGCGAAGGAGAAGGCGAGAAGAGGGGAGAGTATGTGGAGGAAATAATTAGGGAGGGGCAGGGTGGAGGGGTTTCGAAGCAAGGCGGGGAGGGGTGGGGAGAGGGGGGGTCCCGCAGACTGCCTGGCCAGGCCTCTGTCCTTGATTGCGACCGGCCCTGTTACATAAGCGGAGACCCCTTTTTTTTGAGGCTCTTACTTCCCCGAGACGCCGTGATTGGATTGGATGCAGGGAGCTATTCCTGTCCAGCCTGAAAGCCGGCGTGTTCCTCTCCAAAGCCCGACTTTGATCATCCCTCCCTCTGCGCTTCCATTGGTCGCCTCAGCGGGCCTCTTTGTTTCTCTGATTGAACATTGTTCACAGGTAGAAAACTCCATATTTCACTCGTTTATCCAGGATTTTGGAATCGGTAATTATGAGTCCCATGATTGGACGCCTGCCAGTGTTCCTGGAGAGCGTGGCGCCGTTTGTGCCGATCCCTCTCTCTCTCTCTCTCTCCCTGCTGTATGTTTAGGAGCCAACAGAAACACGTGCTTCAGGTTTGAAGCAAGACAAACATCTGAGGGGACCGTCGGAAGCTAAACGGCCCCTCTAATTGGCTGTGGGGATCGGCGTGTGAGGGGACGGGGGGAGGGGGGGAGGGGGTGTTTCCCGATAGCAGGTAGCCGAGGAAGAAGGAGGACTAATTGGAGATTCCTTCACTGGATCAAAGACGAGGAGAAGACGTGGAGGGAGACGGACGCCGCTCTCGTTAAAAAAATCACGTCGCAGGCTCTCGCTGGTTCACTGTACAAACAAACCGTGGCTCCTGAGTGCGGCTGCGTGTGTTTGCTGATGAGATGGGGGGAATCAAAGCAGGGAGTGGTGCTGGAGGACTGATCACAGGGCTTCACGGGCTCTGATTGGCATAAGAGGGAAGAGCGGAGCCTTCACGTCGAGCCGGTGCTTCAGCGCGCTCGTTTTCCCAAACTGTTACCGTGACATGTTCCTGCGCGCATCATCGCCGCATTGAAGTGTCTTCACCTCCGAGCGGCGTCGGAGTGAAGTTCGGCGCCCCGCGACGAAAAAGCCGCGCCGCCGCGTGCCCGGGATGACAGCGCGGCGCCGACGAAGACCCCGAGTGACGCCGACGCGAGCGTGAAAGGTTCCGCGCCGAAGACTGACGCGCAATTACCGCGGCGCTCCCCCGACCTAATCACCGCGCTTGTGGCTTCCTCGCTCGCTCGCCCGCTGGCTTGTTTTTCATTGCCATCGCTCCTTTTTTTTCAATATCTCATCTGATTAAATTACAGCTGGGTGGCGTTCGGCTGAGGAAATGAAGCTGCGGGCCTCGGCGATCGTGCGCGTGCGTGCGTTTGAGCCTCAATATGAAAGTGGGTCCTCGTGCTTGAGTGGATTTCAAAGCATGTTTGTGTGGAAAAAACCCGTTTGTTGATATGCTTGCATATGCAACGTGTCTATAAGCAGTTATCCTTGACGACTGCTTGATCTGGTGCTGTTGCTCATGTACAAGTGATGTTTTTGTGTGAGGCGTGCAGTGGTTGGAGTGGAGTTTCTGCAGGGACTGAATGCGAGTCGATGTCCGCGGAAGCTCATGGAAGCATAACAAATGGCGCGTGCGTGTGCGACTCGGACGAGCCGCATCCAGCCGCTCCCCGAGCAGCAGCCATCAAGCATCGACTCTCCCCACAGTCGAGTCGGGTCCATGAATCCTGATTTTCCTGCCGGCTAATCAGATAAGAGGTCTCTGGTCTGGTCCCCCCCCCCCGGGACCAACCAATCACACTTCACCAGGTTAGCGCCATGGAAATGGCTCGGCCCATAAACACACCACTTCCTCTTCATTGTCTGAACTCAGCCCCTGCTTCATATTGAACCCAAGAACTGGCAACAGAAAGTGCACGCGTGCAGCTCTGACTGCTGGAAACCAACAGGAAGACTGTAAGCAGGTGATGGGACACCTTTAGCTCACCTGAGACGTGCACGTCGACCAAATTTAAGAACTTTTTCATCCAAAATTAGATCTAAAAATACAATAAGCATTCAGGATTGATGCTGCAGAAGCTGAATTAGTCGGCTTGTCGTTCTCTGCTTCTGTTGTTTTCCTATTTTGAATAATTTAACCTTTTTTCTAAATATTTTAGCACCACGGGGAACATGATACAGTTGTTTTCACAGGCTCGTTCTGCACACAGAATAAACTACACTTATCTATAAACTCACTCTAGACTCCTGGGAGCTGTGGTTGACAACCAATAAAAGGTCACGAGGTCACGGTTGTCGTGAAGAAGCAAACCGTGTGTGATTTGTCATCCAGTCAGTCCCACGTGAACGGAAAACCTTCTATTGAAAATCACACTTTGAGTCGTTCAGCTATATTTAAATGCACGAGTTGCTTGACGAGAGGTGTAATTATTCAGCGTGGAGTGGGTGGATGGATATGGAAGAGTGTTGTAAATATACGGCTATAAAAAGATCCAGTATATGTCTTTATCTAAAAGCATTTGGGGAAAAAAAAGAAACATTCTCATTTTTCTGAGTCATCGCTGAAGAAGAAGGTGTGAGACTCAATGAAGAGCAGTGATATAGAGCAGTGGAGGAGACGTGTTGTATGTAAGCAAATACACGCCTCATGCAAAGGTGTTGTGAAGTAAAGATATCCTGTGCTGCGTGCTACTACTGAACAGTTCACTCTGGTTTCACGACGACTGCAAAAAACTGTTGTGAAACAGACATTTAGTATTCAGATTGTTGAGTTTTAGGTGCATTTGATATGTCATCGCTTTAAATGTGACCACAATAAGTCGTCACTTCGAGAGTCCATGAGGCAACAAAAGAAAAAAGCGGCTTGGTTTAAGTTAATATATAATATAGACAACGACTGTGAGCAGAGGTGGAGATGAGTTAGTGCTCCTGTAATGCTGCGAGGCAGAGCAGGGACTCAGAGGCAGGTGTAATAACCAACGTCCGGGGTGTTTATGTTCGATGGGGGCTCCACACAGGTGGGCAGGGAGAGCAGGAAGGGGGGAAAGCGAAGACGCGAGAGGAAAACTGCAGATAACAAGGACCAGAGACAATCTGTGGGAGGGTCAGAGGTCAAAACAGGAGGATGCACATCCTCAGGAATTAACCACAGTCATCCCCAAACCTCAAATGCACTGATGAAAGAAAGAGTGCAAGATTTAACAGACAGGTTGAACGACCTGTAATCTTCCTCGTGGGATGAACGGTTAAAAATGAGCACCACTAAGTGGAACTCGCATCTCTTTCTGGATCTCTAAGCCCTCTGGAAAGTCTGGCAGGCGAGAATCACGAGCCGTCGGCGGAGCCCCCCTCGCTGAGTCTGCTCTGCTTGTCAAACAGCTATAGGAGATGTTCACTGGTCCAGAGTCCTCCCACACACAGCTGCTCCCAAATAATCAGCCTGTGTGTGTGTCATCCCGTATGTGCCGGTCCTGCGCGTCTTTGTTTATGATAAGTTTGCGCGACGTTTGCATAGCGTGATGTTACCTGCCTGTGTGTGTGTGTAAGCGTGTGCGGCCTCTCTTCATCCAGCCGCATCCCTGCTGCTTTTACGACCCCTCCTCCGAGAGGAACCGCCTGTCTGCGCGTGCCGGAGATCACAGTCTGGCTCTGTGCAGCACGGCCAAGTGGGACTCTCCACCGGGCCAAAGCCAAAATCAAATATTTGTTTCATCCCACACTGCGAGTCCCCTCCATCCGACAGGCAAGGGGGGGCGGAGACATACAGGCAGCGAGCGTGCAGCGCCGGTCCTCTCGAGACAAATTGCCTCTGCGTGTTTGTGCGGCACCTCCAGATCGGAATCGACGTCCGAACAGGATCCCTTTTGAAACGAAGCGCCGGCGTCAAAACATCAGCTGGTTGGACGCCGGCGAGGCCTCCTGCTTCAAGGGCAGAATGACTTATTAATGCTCATCTGACGGCCAGAGGCATGAATAGATCATGAGGGATATTTAGGAGCGGTGACAAAACAAACGAGTTCCCAGGCCTCGCTTCTTTTAAATAAACAATCCCTGCATTTTTGATGCTCCTCTTGGATTAATTAGTGGCTGACTGGCGAATCCCTTCTGTCATTCGCTAAGCTGCCCCCCGACAGAGGTGAAGAGTGTTGCTGAGCGTATGTAACTAATTGTTGCACTTTCCAGAGTTCATCAAGAGAAGTCACAGCAGTGTCAGGTGGAGCAGGAAACATGACAACATGGTACATTTGAAATGTGGTTTTCTTTGTGTGCACGACAATCTAACACTTTTTCAAAGCTGCGAGCCGTTTTTGAAGGCAGCTTGGCACCGGTTGCCGAGGTCGCCCCCCTCTCCCCTCTCCCCTCTGCCTCACGACCCATTTTTAGGACCTAAAACTCCATTCAAAGCACAGAGAGACGTCGTGCTGGCCTCGGGAATTAACTTCTGCTGCGGCTCTGCTTGTGTCTCCAGATGGCCCGGTGATCTGGCGGATGCTGACCTACCCCCCGACTCGCCGCGCCCTCCTGGTGGGCTGCGGTCTTCAGATGTTCCAGCAGCTTTCGGGGATCAACACGGTGACGTGAGTGCAGCCGTCCACTTGGTTTTTTAAGCTCCGGGGTGGGGGTGGGGGGGGGGGGGGGTCCCGCTCTGGTCCGGAATAGAGGTTTAAAATACATCCAGAAAAAGACACTTGCTAGAATCTGGAGCACACAAAAAACTCTTATTTTTAGGGCCTTTTTTGGCTTCACTAATATTGAACGATACTTGATGCTGAGTTGCAGACACAATGGTTATTAATACAAACGTTCTCATTGCAGTTGAACTTGGTTGTTCAGGTAAAACACAGTAATGTTGTGCAATAAGTCAGACTGAATATAAAGGTGTGTTAGTGGCTACCTTAAGAAGTGAAACCAGGCTTGATGCACCTGCAGAACTTGATGCTGCACCCCTCTGTTTTTCCGTGTTCCTGATCAACAGTAATGGGAAAGGGAAAGTTCATGCGCGCCGTCGTCTCCTTTCGGCCTCGCGGTTGGTCGAACAGCGATGGCACACGACGCCGGATCGGCGCGTCTCATTGTAACTGGAGGGATCTCGACGGGTGTATTTGCTTCAGCGGCGCGGCGTGAAATCAGAAAACATTTCTTTCTTTCTTCCTCTTTTTTTTTTTTCATCTTCATCTTTTCACGACGCATCACACGCTGGGGAACAAACGGTCCCCCGACACGTCGCGGCCCACTCGCCTGTGAAGGGACGGACCACCTTTTTCCCTCTCCTTCGCCCCGCGTCTCTCTCGCTCTCTCTCCATGCGAGGAGATGGTGTCACCCCCACCCACCCCCCACCCCCCCCTCCCCACAGAGACGAACTATATCACGAGGCTCTGTAAACAATCTGTGGGTATGTGTTGTTGCCTAGCAACCGCCGGAGGTGAGAGCAGTCGGATAAGTGTGTGTGCGTGAGTGAGTGTGTGTGTGTGTGTGTACAGGGTGTGTCTGCAAGCATGTGTGAATTAATGCAAGAAATGTGACACTATAGACGTTGCTGTCTGCGCATGTGCACCTGCGTGACGCTGGCGTGCACGGCAGGCCGTGCACTCACGTGGCCTTTGGGACCGAAGGTACGGCTGTGGAGGGTGAAGAGACGATGCAGCGTCATTAGCAGATGTGAACCCCACCCTCTTCCACCCCCTCCACCCCCCCGACGGTGGGCTTATCGACTGTCTGCCTGTCCGACTGTATAGTTCTCTTCATCTCCACCCGTCTGCACCGCGAACGGCGCCAGAGACAAACTCGACCCGTCGCCGCTCCGTCCCCATCCACCTCTCTGTCCCCCTGACTTATGTCTCCGCCAGACTTCCTCAAAGAGGCCCGTCTCACACTCTATCCGTGTCAGGACAGACACGTCGGCACCCGGCCAGCAGGCCCCTCTGATCAAGATTGTGTCGTGTTGTGCTTACACCTGGAATCATGATGTGTTTCTGGTCTGCAAATTGAAATCTGATTGCCCTTTCATTTACCGGAGGAAAAATAAAGAAATAAATCTCCGTGGCTTACCGCAGAGGTAATCACATCCTTCAAATTTGACATTAAAGACCTCACACTGCTGGCAATCAATTTCTGACGACAATGTCTCCATTGTAGTTGACCTTTTTGTCACGTTGCACTTTTGTGGGACGCGTATTCTCAGAAAGCAAACCAGGAAAACCAAGCTTTCTCAGTCATGATGTATTTTTCTATTTGTAGGCCGCACGGTGATGTGGTGCTCTGCGCTTTTGCCTCATAGAGGGTCCTGGGTTCAAACCCTGATGCATGTGGGAAAAGTGCAAGTGGGGGTTCCCTCTGGTCACTCCAGCTTCCTCCCACAGTCCAATAACATGCACAGGGTCAATTGGTGACTCTAAATTGTGCAAGTAATTGAGTGTGTGAGGTGATTTATCTGTACAGGATGCAAGAAAGTGGTGCACATGCACATGTTTCATTAGCAAAGTGCCAATCCTGCCCAAGAAAGAGACTTAAAAAAGCCTGTTTCCTTGCAATATAAAGGATCTTTGAAGACATTTAAATGCTATATAGGGGACGTATATAATGCTGGAATAAGTCCACTTAAGACACCACATGCAGTCACTCTGCATAATACAGAGTGAAGGCTTTTGGACACCGAGTGTGGCTGCATGACAGGTGAAAGAAGATGAGGAAACGGCAGCGGTTGCCATGACAACAGTCATCTTTCCCCCGATTAATATAACGTAAATACGTGAAAAAATTAATCAAGTCTTACGCCATATCTGGCTCACCTGTTAAACGTCCCACGTGGCTATAATCTCCACACCTCCTATGTGCTTATGGTCACGTGTGTGCCCGTGTTTGGCTCAACACCCGGCTCGTCTCCCAGTCGTCCCCCTTTGTGCTTCCACGCGGAGCTGCCAGGCTAGCCCTATTAGCTGGAGGGAGGAGGGGGGGTATAAAGGAGGTCTGAGGAGCGAGTAAATCAGCCGGGCTTAGAGACAAGCCTGTCTCTGGCTGTCCCCAGCTGCTTTCCTGATTAAACCACCAGGCTGGCACAAAGTGAGAAGGAAAAGGGCAGCGAGGAAAAAACAACCTGTCAGACAGGCCGGAAAAAGCAACAAAAAAGAAGAGTAAATAATAAAAAAAAGCTGCAAACTGAAGTAGAAAAAGCGAGTACAGGCTGTCACTCAGGCTCAGCCAGTCCCACTCTCTCAAGTTGGGTTCATTCATGGTTTGACAAGTGGCAGAGAAAGAGAGAGCCGGCGCGAGGGAGTCGCTACAGATCGGGGCTGTGATGGAGCCAATTTGTAGAGGTGTCCGTCGTCCGGTGGTCATCATGGAGCGCCCCCGCCTGCTTCAGTTCATTTAAACCAGGCGTCAATCACGCACAATAGGACCAATGGGCTAGAAATCGTCATCCAATGAGCGCGGGGGGGGGAGGTCCATATTGCGGTGATTACCGGGCGGCCCCTTCAGAGATGCAGGTTAGACAACCAGTGCTGGCTCCTCCTCCACACCTGCTTGTGCAATCCGCCCGGTGCTGCTCCACGTCCCACCTGTGAGTGTCGGACGAGCTCTTGGCACTGTGCTGCGTGACGGGCCTGGATCTTCCTCCAGGCCCGTCAGGTGAATCGCATCCAAACTCTTGGCAAGAGCAGCGGCGCTCCAGAGCGCCGAGCTCCCATTCAGGCTGATGACATATTTTTTGGCCGAGCCCACACAGCTGCTCGCAGACAATGGGCGCTTGTTATGTTGCATAATTAATGTCGTATCTATCGGGCGCAAATAACACGGAGAAAATGACTTTCTGTTTGTTCGCTGGCGGGCATATTTTTAGCTTCCAGTGTCATCACTCACTGCTCTCCAACCGTTCGCCCATAGCAAAGGCTCCCAGCTTTTATTTTGAAGGCTCGATTATCCCTTTTTCTGTGAGTTCCACCATGTTTTTGAGAGAGTTAGTAGCGAAGATGCGAGCGACAGACTATGGAGGCTCTCAGGGATGTGACGAATGAGGCTCCACTACTTTTTTAGCCTCGCTGTATTTATAGGCTCGATCTTGCTTTCCTCAACTAAAGTAAAAGTACAGGCTTGTGGCTCCGCGCATCTTCATTTTGTTGGTTCAAGGGAAGAAAGCCTGCTGCATGACCAGCAGGGAAGTATGTGCACTCTGTCAGCCTATTTTCCACAGCAGGCTGATTTGAACTCCCGTGTCAGGTTGCCTCTCCCTGGACTCTCGGGGTTATTATACGAATAACCTCCTCGTCTGCACACACACACACAGACACACACACACACACACGCTGAAGGCTGTCAGGGAAACCTGTATGACGAGAGGTGCATTTGTCAATAATACATCTCTCTGGGAAAAAAGGGGTTGTGTCAGGTGGCGTGTCCGCTCTGCTTGTTTTCCTGCCTCTTTGTGTTTTGAGTCCCCCGAATGAATTCCAGTCTGACTGTCTGCTGATAGATGAAGGGGTAAACGTGTGTGTGTGCGTGTGTGTTACACAGATTGCGCAAGAGGCAGGATCATCGAGCTTCTTTTCCAACCTTTTCTTGACCAAAACCCAGCGTCCCGTCTCCGTTAGTCACCCGCAAATGTGGAATAATGTGATCTAGCGGTGGGTCAAATGAGATATCATCCTTCCCCATTAGCCATTTGGATCATTTTGATTCAATTAGCCGCATAATCTTGCATGGAAAGGTCACCGTGGACTGGTGGGGGCTCGAGAGTGTGTGTGTGTCTGGAGTGTACGTCTAAGGGTGGGTCAGCGGTGTTGACAGAGCAGTGGAGGGGGGGTGGCGGACAGAAGATGGAGAGAGATGGATAGAGGTAGAGAGCAGAGGGAAGGAACAATGGAAAGAAGAACAATGACGTTGATGGTGATGAGCTATTGGGGCGTGGGGTGGAGTGTGTGTGTGTGGGGGCGCAGGGCAGATGAAAAGAGAAGGAGGGGAAGATGGATTTATAGAGGAAGACGGTGAAAACAGACCCGATGTATTGAGCTGTGTTCTTTTGTGCGTCTCTGCGTCTCTTGGGTACATCGTGTAACATGCGATTCAAAAAGGGGGGGTGGGGGGCGGCGGCGTCCAAGAGGTGGTCACTCGTGTTCAACGCCAAAAATAACCACTGCTAATGTGTGAACAGGTACACAAAGAGGGGGTGTCATTAACATGAAGAAAGGAGGATATTTGTATGTATCGGTACAAAAGAAGACAAGGTGTGAAAAGCTGTTTTCTGTTGTAAAAACAGAAGGTGGCTCCTGATCAAAAGGGCCACGAGGCAGCAGACCAAACACAGTGGAGATGGACGATTTCTGATTTCTGGATGTGTAGCAGAAAAATAAGGATGGATTGTTCAGTAAATATGAAGCAGTATCAGTTAAAAATAAGAGATTAAAAAGTATCCTGGTAAAATATTTAAAGTATCTACTAAAGATGTGAAAAGAGGATCTCTGTGATTGCTGATGCTCATCTTATGTTTGAGACATAAAGACTTATGTGAACTGGGTTGCATTCGTTTGTCATTTGACAGTAGTAAGAATTCATCAGGGACCAAAGGGAGACCAGGCTGCTG
>JAUESF010000031.1:4020457-4042743 GCA_032274765.1 Malacoctenus tetranemus
TCTCCAGAGGGCAGAGCCAGTTCAACGTCTATGAGGTGAGCAGGGGGTCGCGCACCACCACGGCAACGGTCGCTGCAACCATCAGCATGGTTGGCATGAAGAAGAAGAAGATCCTTTGCATGGTGCTTCACTTTCACTGATTTGTGCATCCATGCATATAGACCCCCCACACACACTCTCACACACACACATAGACTTCGACACACAGTGACGGTTATGATGGATCGCCGGCTTATTGTCTCCCAGGAAGAGTCAACACTTCTTGATTAACAGAGCGCCACACAGAGGGAAGCACACAGGGGACAGTCATTTTAAACAGCTGCTGTTTGCCTATTGTGCACAGGCCCAAAGGCACCCACCCGCGCACGCACGCTCATGCACGCACACACTCACAGAGTAGTTTTTCACAATTTCTGAGTTCACCACGCTGAGCGCGTGCTTGCATGACTGTGCACCTGCACGACTGCACGCGTGTGTGTTTGTGTGTACCGCATTTGAATTCACCTCCAAAGGCCGGCGTGTCCTTGCTGGTGCCTGTCCAACGTGAACCAAGGGGAAACACATAAATCCACAGTTTTCGCATGTTGTTCCCCTCGAGGTCTCTCTCTCTCTCTCTCTCTCTCTCTCTCTCTCTCTCTCTCTCTCTCTCTCTCTCTCTCTCTCTCTCTCTCTCTCTGTCTCTGTGTTTAACCTTGGCACAGTTTAATGAGACCATAAAGCTCGGATTTAGGAGCTGCCATTCAGTGTTTGGGATTCATAAAGAGTTTCACTGCTGCTCCTGTCTGCTCCGCGTCCCACGCGGGTCACTTGTGCGTTGGACTGAGTGAGCGCTGCCACGCCAGATACCGACTGAGACGGGCGACGCAGCTGTAAAACAAACAGTGATGCTCAGTTTAATCAACTTGGGCGACAAAATTGTCCAAAATAAAAGATACTAATCAAAGCTGAGTCGGCTCCAGACGTCATCTGAGTTGTTTCTGTCCCTCGTCACGTTCCCGTGGGACAAAGCCTCCGACGGCTTCCTTTATTCCAACAGAAGAAGATTTTTTTGAGGGTGAGTTGATGTTGAAGCGACTGCTTTGTTTCCTGTTTCAGGTGGTGAATCCAAAGAAGAAAGGCAAGAAGAAAAACTACCTCAACTCCGGAACGGTAAACCTTCAAAACTCACCGTTTCACTCGAACACAACGTGCTCGCATTCAGTGTAACTCTTGCTTGGATGTGACAGTTTCCATCCAGCTCTTGTAGAGTTTCAGGAAGTTACATGTGAGAACTTATTCAGTTGTTTAAGTCGACTTTCAAACTGTTTTGATTCACAAAAGTGTAAAAAACAGAGGCAGGAGGGAAATGCACAGCCAGCCTGACTGTCTCTCTCGTCTCCAGGTGACGCTGCTGTCCTTCATGGTGGACATCGAGGTCACCTTCCTGGACTACATTAAAGGAGGGTACGTCAGTGACTCTGCGTTCATTCGGCGTGGAGGCGAGCCGTCGTCCCGTCAAACGAGAGCCGGCGTGCTGAGTGGGCCGGTCGCTGTCCGGATAATCACCGCGCCGCCGCCGAGTGACAGAGATAATGACGCTGCCTCTGAGTGAAGCAACGTCTGCATTTACATGAGAGAGAGAGAGAGAGAGAGAGGGAGATTCGAGTACATGGGACTCCGACTGCTCAAGTGTGTCGGCGCTTGATCATGTGCCCTCGTGTACGTGCACGTATGTTGTGCAGCCGGCCACGGCGTAAACGCTCGCCCACGCACTCTGCCGGAGACTCACGAGGGAGAGAGCACAGCAGGTCCGTGTGTGTGTGTGCGAGTGTGTATGCGTTCTTTTTTGCGTGTGTGCGACTTCAGGGACAGAAATACATCCACCCGTGTTCACTCGTGCTGCCCTTGATGCTGTGTTTTCGTAGGTGTCACGCAAAGTTCGCCGACTCTCAAAGGCGAAGGAGTGTCGCCGCTGGATTTTTGTTATTGTTTTCTAAAGTTTTTCTGGAAAGTTTTAATGGATTTGTGTTTTTGCCAAATTTATGAGAAAATAGTCGGGGTCTTTCTCTCTCTCTGTTTCTCTCCATCTGTCTCAAATTGATAAAAGAACATTTTTATTGCCAAAGCGGATTTCATCGCCGTTGCTCATTTCAGGGGGGGGGGATGTTTTAAGCAGAGAGCGTGCGGGCTCAGAGCGCTGAGGTAAAAACACCAGACAATGAGCCGACTCTCCGAGAATCGATACGCGGAGAATCGGCTTCTGTGTGTCAATTTAAATCTCCAGTTCCCCTTTTTTTAAAAATAATACCTTCAATAAAAACAAAGATTTCGCAGGTTGGAGGAAAAGATTCCGGCAGGATTTGATGCTCTGAGCTGAATAGGATCCCACAGTCAATCGTTAGGGGTTACTGGAGTGCCGCGTGTTAAAAATGCATGAACAACAACGTCGGTTGCATTAGAAAGTACAGCAAACAAAGAGCCGATGGCAACATACAGGAAATGTTTACTCCAGCCTCCACAAGCCTGTTTCAGGAGCCTCGTGTTAATGGCACAAGTGCATCTTAATGTGCTCAGGTCCTCTGAAGTTGTCTTTTTTTTTTAATGGTCGACACTGAGAGCGAACTTTTACACACGGAGCGCCGTCTCCCTCTGTAAGAACAAGGTGTACTGACACCTCGGTGCATTGTTATTATGTGGGCGGATTTACCAGACTGTAGAAGAAGAAGAAAAGGAGGCGGCTTTTTTTATTCAGGAGGAATCGCATCCACTCGCGGCAGCTGGGATGATGCTCGGAGTCGGGGAGGGAGGGAGGGAGGGGGGGGAGGGGGGGGCTGAGAGGGAACAAAGCAAACGGTGACTGCGTGACACCTTCACCGCCCGACTGCAAAGAAAAAGCCGAACCTGGCACGCGATGCCCGGCGAGTCCCGAGCCGGCTCGCTCCTGGAGCAATTATCAGGTAGTAATGACCACCGTGCGTGGCGCGGGGGAGGTCTCGCCTCAGGAAGGGGACAGACCGCTGCTGTCTGAGGCTGCGAGGGTTTGGTAATTAACCAAATGCCTGAATGTCAGCGGCTCGCATGCGACAAGAGCGTCCGTACGACCGCAACAACCAGGCGGGGTGACTTGCTCGACCGCAGCACGAACGAAGACACTTGTTCTTCTTTAACTTGAGTACACGCGGTGCGATGCACCTATAAATACACACACACGTCGTGCTTGTTGCCTTGTGTGCCATGGAAATGCAGAAGACTGGTTTTGACTCAGCTGCTTCGTGGAGGGTGAATACTTCTGCTGTTGACTACCCTGCGGGTGCGGGACTCATTCTCCTGCATTGTCACGTCCACTGCTTTGTGAGCTCCATCTCTTTGTTGGTTCGAAATAAGACGAAGACAACATCTCCTCCTCCTCCTCCTCCTCCCAGTCTGTGGCCCATAACTTTTCCACATGTCCACTTGTTTCCCTCTGAGCACATTACTCTGCGGCCGGGAAGGCAGATCGATACGCTATTGATCCCTCCGGGCAGCGAACCGCGCACCACAGTGGGAGCATTTGTTTAACTGGAGTTCTGTCCCAGCTTGGTCCCAAACAGCTGTGTGGCGGACCCCCCCCCCTCCATCATTAGCCCACCTTACCAACCAGCCTGTATCCCCAGTGGTGCTGTAAGTCAGAGAGCACTTTGGAACTTTCAGGCAGAGGACGGCATGTTGTTGTTCGGGGGGGGGGTTCCTGCTTGGCCGTGCTCTGGGAGCGTTAGCTCGCTGCTCTTCCACGCCTGCGTGGCTAAATGAAGTGCCAAGTGCTGTCTCACTGTTTGAAACCTAAATGGACTTTAATGGTGCATTTGCACTCTCGTCGCATAATGGGCCCGGCGGTGTGTTTAGGTGCAGACACGCACGCTCAGACATAAAGCTGTCAACACATCCGGCATCAGACATCTTGTGGGTGGGCCGGGGGGCTGCATTATGACCCCCCCCCCTCCCCTTTCTCCTCACCCCTCCCCGAGTGCTTTTCACTCTCCTTGGACTGTGTGCAGGTATTCTGTCACTCTCGCCTTACTTTTTTTCTCCTCGCCTGCCCCCCCCCCCTCCCCACACACAGCTCACTTATCGCCTGATTGACGGCTCCTTTCCTCGGCTTCGACCCAATCAGCTAATTGTTCATTTGAACCTAATTAGGAACACGATCTGCTGGCAGCATTAGCATAAATGACTGATTTCAGATGGCTCCATCTCAATCCGAAGCACCACCACACTCATCCTAACCCCCCCCTCTCTCTCTTTGATAAAGCATTAGTGCCACCCATGAATTCCAACAAAGCGTCTCTCCTTCTCGTCACAATGGGGAGAAAATGAGGAATCGTCGGCCATATCTTTCATTTGAAGTCGGCGGCGCCGTCACTCACGCTGACAGATATTGTCTCCCCCCCTCCCCACTCCCCCCTCCCCCCTCCCTCCTTCTTGTTTTGGTTGGCGAATCGGCTATTGAAGCCAGAATAGAAGCAGGAGAGAGGGGGGGAAACTCTGGTTGTATCCTCGTCAACCAGAGAGGTGGTCATTAGTCGGAGCGGCAGACAATGGGAGTCGGGCGCGACGCGGAGATAAATAGATAAATAAATGAGTGGGAGCGGGAGGATTTGTGACTGGGGTGCGTTGGAAACCTCACGGAGGAGACGGAGCCTGTTGCGTCTCACCTTCATCGGACGCTGAGTGGAGCTTTGTGTCCTTAAGCAACTCAGAAAGAAAATTGTTGCACTTTTGAAGAGAATTCGAGGAAAAAAAGCAACTTTTTTGTCGCAAAGTTATTGTTGTAAGACTCAAAATCAGCTGCAACTGTTTGGTTTTGACTTTACTTCCTAATTGTGGTTGTTTTACATAGAGCTGGTTTGAGCGTTCATTGTGCTGCTTTGGCCTCTTTTTTTTTCGCCGCGTGTCTGGGTTTTAATGAGGGCCACAGATGGAGCTTAAAGAGTCCGGGCCCCGAGATGGAGCTCATTTACCGTTCCCTTCTGTAAATCGATGGCCGCCGTCCCCGTCACACAAACGCTGTCAATAATGAGCCGGGGTTCATTTCGGGTCGGATAAAAAAAAAAAAAAAACTGCGTTTTTCAGTTTTTGGGACAAAAGCGTCTTAAAAAAAAAAAAAAAGGACCAAAGCGACGAACTTGTTTTCAGGTTTGCCTCCTCGCTCCTCTCCTCTTCACCAGATGGAGGCACTCCGACCAGCAACATCTGTTTGCATATCATCAAGAGAGGTCACTCCGCATAACCTCCGATGCTTTTTTTAGGCCACTCAGTGCGCTCATGCATACGCGGTTCCCACCGGCACTCGAATCCAACATAAAAAAGTACTTCTTTTTTTTTTTTTTAAAGAACAACTTTTCTCCCTTAACTTTTTTTAACGAGGGAGCTTCATAAGCAGTTGTCACTATATCGGCCCCGGATGGGTGCTAAAAAAAATGAAGTGCCGCGCTGTTTCTGCGTCAGACCCATCAGGCTGTGAATGTCAGCCGTGGCCCCGAGGTGTAAAATTTCTGCCAGGAATGAAATCCCAGTGGTCAGATTAAAGCTGCACTGGGGCGGACTCCACGCTGCACAAGACGTTGGAGTCGATCTCAGTGGCTGCAGCAGGAAGTTAAAGGGTTAAAGGATCGGGACGTCCACCGAGGAGGTGACGGCTTCACCGTGGTCACTCACAGAGACTGAGGCTTCCACTCGTTTCAGCCTCATCAAACCCCGCAGTCCCCCCTCCCTCCACCACCACCCTCCTCCTCCTCCTCCTCCCCACTGTGCTGTATTTTGTTGTATCGGCTCCCGGCTGAGTCACTGTGGGCTCTAGCGGTGGGAGGGAGATCGGTGACTGACAGAAAACCAGCTGCTGCCGAGGCTCCCCCCCACCTCCTCCTTCGCTCCCTCGCTCCTTCTCCTCCTCGTCACACCACAGCCGACACAGCCCCGGTATCCATCCAATTAAAAAAAGGGGGGCGGCGTGAGGGTCGTCGAATGCACACAACCGAACAGAACCAAAGCACACGTCTAGTTTTTTAATCCCCCCCCCACATACGATGTGGTGAAAACTCCTCTTAGTGGATTAGTCAGTCGCTTTTTTTTTTTCGCAGTCATGGTGAAAGCGAGCACGCGACGCTAATGTACAATTAAAGCAGGGCACTTAGTGAGGCGCATTACTCACTGGAGCTTCCCCGCAGTGCTGCTGCTGAAAAGGGCGGCGACGCCTCACTGAAACCCTGCACAGGAGACGGAGAACAGGCCGGGCTAATGGACTGGAACCGGACCAGACATCGGTTAAAAAGAGGGAGAAATAAAGGGAAGTGTAATAATAACAGGAGTATTTATTTAAGTAAAACAAAAACAACCTGTATAGAAATGTAGAGATATTAAATTGACGCTTTAAAGTTGATATTTAAGAGTGAAATATTTGAGGAGCCAAAGGTGAGTCGATCAATTCTCAAAGAGCACGCTCGCTGCCCTTTAACAGAGCTTGCTGGGAAAGTTTCCCTTCACCTTCAGGCCACCCGGCGATAAGGGTTGTTTCTCTCTTTAAGCTCACGTCCCCCGTCTTCCCCCTCTCCCCCTCTCTCCCTCCCTGAGCTGAACCTCACAGATGTGCTGTTGTTGTTGGAGACCACCGCCTGCAGGAATCCCTTATCGTTGCTGGCAGGGGGAAAAAAAAACACCCTCTGCTGCCCCGGTGGTTTGAACCTGAAGCATTTCAGGTGCTGTTAAATCTGTAGCTGAAAAGCCGGAGTGTGATTTGGCCCAAAACGTGGCGTCTCACAATATTTCTGTTGACTGTTGGTTGCGATTTGAAGCTCAGGTGCTTCCTGGAAGTTGGATCGAATCCACGTCAAGGCCACATTAACAAAAACAAACCCCGCGAGCCAGTGAGCTGCAGTCGGTGTCAAATCCGAGTCTCATGCAGACGGTTACAACTGACCTTTCCTGAGCCGTGTTCATTAATATTCTGTCTGTTTTTTAACTCCTTTTTAAACGCAGGTGTTGGAGCAGTCACAGAGAGCACTTCTCACTGTGTGAAGCCAGAAACTTTTCTATTTTTTTCCAAACTTTTCAAAGTGTTCCATCAACGACGGTGTGTTTGTCAGTTTGGCAGCACAAAAGCAGAACGCAGTCAGACTGCCGATTTGATCGCGCTCATCAATACGAGTGACGCGACGATGGGAGGTATTCAGCCAATACCCCCCCCCCCCCAAGCTCCCGGCTCCTTATCCTCTCTTCTTTGGTCATTATTCTCCCTGCAGCTCTCCGATTGTGCGTTACCGTTGTGACTCACTCACTCGATGTGACACTGGGACTGTTGTTTTCCTCGGCTGACGTTTTCCCAGTGACGTCTTTAATCACCGCCTGTGTCTCTCCTTCCTGTCCACTCCCCCCCCAGTCATCTGTTATCGCCCGCCTCCCGGATTCACCTTGCGTTTCTGGCCGACCCGTTTGCTGTCTCCAAAAAAATCGAGTTTGTATCCCCCAAACTTTATGTGTGTGTGCGTGCGTGTGTGTGTGACAGAGAGAGATAGTGGAGGAGTAGAAAGAGGGCATGCATAATTTAGGCTGCTGGGCTGCAGCTCGACTGTGCCAACATGGGAGGAGTTGGACCAGAAATCACTAACTCTCTGCCCTCTTGTCCTTGCGATTGTCCTCTAACTTTTCCCCCGACCCCCTCCCTCCACCACTACACACACACACACACACACACACACATTCTTCAACCTTTAGTTGAGCCTCTCTGAAGAGTCACTCGTCGTAAAGTGCGTTTGGCACCGGTATCAAAGCTGACGCCGCGTTCGAGTGATCAGGGAAAAAGAAAAACCCGAACTCGTCCCACCGAGCAAATGGAATTAAAGAGAGATTTGTGTCTCTGCTGCTCGCACAAATGAGTCCCTTGCCCTTTTAACGCTCCTCCATTTTTTTTTCCCCCTCTTGATTCTGCGAGGACGTCTCATATGTCAGCGCCGCTCCACGTCGGAGGCATCCTGCTTCTTAAGCCCCGACTCTAAACACCCAAACACCGCGGGTTGATCATTAAACCTGCCTGTCAACTCCCCCCCCCCCCTCCTCTGTAGTCTCCTCCTCCAACCAATAGCTGCACTCCCGAGGTGACGGGACGCAGACGATGGACGGCGAGAGGCGGGGAGGCTTTTGTGTGTGTGTGTGTTTTGCGTGGTGACGATTGGTGTGAAAAAGCAGTGACGGGCCCCGCGGAGCACGGAAGCACATGCAGCTCCTGCAGGTTAACAAGTTGGAGGAATGGGGGGGGCATTTTGATGGAGAGAGACGAGGCGTGCTGTTTTCTTCTGACTCCCTCTGATCACACCCGCGTCGCCTCCCTCATTTTTCCATTCAAATCGGACGGATCTGTCCACAGATTGGACTCCCGGCGCCACCACGAGGTTAACACTCGAGTTATCCCACCCAATCACACGTCCCGTCATTCATCATGTATCCTCTCTCTGCTTTATGTCTCCCAAAGGACCCAGATCAACTTCACCGTGGCCATCGATTTCACTGCTTCCAACGGTGAGACATCTCGAACACACACACGCGCGCGCGCGCTCGGTTTGTGTGCAGCCCTGAGAGTGTTTCCTCCAAATTTATGCAGATGGGGAATCAAGTGTTTCCTAATGGCCCCTCTCCATCACACCTGCCAGCTAAAAGCTCAGCGCAGGAGCACGCCGTGATGGCCGTGATTAAGGGCGGCGTCATCCAACCGCGCCCCCGAGCTCAGCTGTCGTCGGACGGGGCGACGACAATTGAGCCGAGCCCCATTAGATCAAATAGGGCGAGGGGGGGGGGGGGGGAGTATCAGGGTGAGCCTGAGATCAGGTTAATACGCCGACGATTTGGCTCTAATCAAGTTCCGCGGCAGAGGATCCGACTCGAGGTGGTTTAGGTGTGTTTGAAAGCGCTGCCTGCTGTCGAGCTGTGAAATATTAAGTGCTGGGAAAAGCGGCCATTCAGTCGCAGGAGAGAGCTTTTCAGACTGTGATAGAGTCACGAATGAAGCCCCCATTAAACCCACACAGTCTGGATAACCGATGTCAGGTCAATTTGATGTGCCACCCGCACTCCTGCCTCCCTCCAGTTTGGACGATCTGGATATATTACAGACGTAATTGGCTTTTTTTATCGAGTGGATCGTCGTTATTCTCACAGTTCAGAGGTCACTGTTTTTTTGTGTTCTCCGTCCAGGGAACCCCGCCCAGCCCACCTCCCTCCACTACATGAGCCCCTACCAGCTGAACGCCTACGCCATGGCCCTGAAGGCGGTGGGCGAGATCATCCAGGACTACGACAGCGACAAGATGTTCCCCGCCCTGGGCTTCGGGGCCCGGCTGCCCCCCGACGGACGGGTGTCGCATGAATTCGCGTTGGTAAGAACGAAGTGAGAGAACTGTCAAAAGTAGGAGTGACAGTGAACTTGTGGAACTTTGGAAAGCCGTTCTCCGTTGTTTTGACGACTTAAAGCGCGGATATCGCAGTAATCAGGAAAATAACCGTGATTGACGGCACTAATTCAGATGGCTGTGATTATCATCATTTACCTTCCGCGGTCTCCCTGTTGACACGCAGCTAATTGACAGGTTCGCAGTTTCCTTCTTTAAAAGTCAGTCCCACGTAATTGAACAGCAATTTCCTGTTAATAGGACAAGAACAACACAAAACTCTCTGCACTACCAGGAGCCTGAAGTGACCCCCCCACCCCACCCCACCAACCCCCTCCCCTGGCAACACGCAGCTGTCAGTCAGAGTGTGTTCATCCTGACCGTTTCTCCCCCCCCCCTGTTTCTTCAGAACGGGAACCCTCAGAACCCGTACTGCACGGGCATCGAGGGGGTGATGGAAGCCTACTACCAGAGCCTGAAGTCCGTGCAGCTCCACGGCCCCACCAACTTCTCCCCAGTCATCAACCATGTTGCCAGGTAACCCTAACGCTCATCCTTCCTTTCCACATTGGGAAAAAATATTGAAAAATGTCAATTCTGGCACTTTTCTCATTTCTAACTAGTTTTAGAATCAGAATCAGAAACACTTTATTAATCCTAAAGATATTTATTTATTTATTTATTTATTTATTTATAATATAATTTATTATGTATTGACATAATATAGTTTAGTTATTTAATATAATGCATATTATTTATCAATTAATAAGCCAGCAACTATTTATCAGTGTTCTATTCACCCTTTGCTAATACGTTGTACGCTCGTTTCAATGGGCTCTTTATGTTAAACCTTCCCTCCATGTGTACATTCCTGCTGCATTGTCCTCCTACAAATCTCCCCAATTAACATGTTAACCCACAAGCTTTAATGCACACGGAAAAGACGTGTGAAAGCGCCACATGGACTTCACAGAGCCATCTTTATTTTGAGGCTCCGCACAAACCGAAGCAGCACGACATAGTTAATTAACGCGCTACGAGCCATGTGGGTGTTCTGCGGATTGCGATGCCTTCAGAACCCCCCCCCCAGGGGCTGCGTTCCTCAGACCACCGTTGCCTCCAGCAGCAGGTCCACACTCACTCTCTTGAACTTCATGAATTTCCTCCTGCTGTGGATTAATCCACCCACTCTTTAAATGGAGTCATGGCGATGTATCGGAGCTTTATTCCCAACGTGTCCCTGTTTTTCCCCTCCTCCTTATCGTCTCATCGTGCTCGGCCTTCTAACTTCGCTCTCACCGTTTATTGATCCCCCCCTCCTGTTTCATCCCCACTCCATCCTCCCCCCCCCCGACTCCCACATCAAGCTTAGTAATTATTACCTTCACCTCTCTCCTGCCGTCTCCTTCCACCTCTGTCGCTTTAACACGGCGCTCCTTTTAGAGAGCCCGCGAGACGCACTCCAGTATATCAGGCGCGCGCGCACGCGCCCAGCCTCTCGGTGAGAAAAAAAGTGGAAGATTAGCCGCAACGCGGGCAGCTGAGTGTGTAAATATCTGGAGCGGGCTGTCGGAGGGAAAGGTCACACTCGGTATCACAGCAGAAAGTGAAAGAAAGACTGGAATGATGGACGGCCGACAGGAGAGAGGAGAGACGGATAGAAAGAAGTTCAGCACAAATAAAGCTACCTGGTCTAAAGTGATCACGACAGAGACAAGGAGAGACGGTAGATTAGATGAAAGAAGTTGTTCTGAACTGTAAAGTACAAAGGAAATAACCCAGAATAACCACAAAGCGTCTTTCTGTCCTCTCATTAAAGGTACGCAGCTTCCGTGAAGGACGGCTCTCAGTACTTTGTGCTCCTCATCATCACAGACGGCGTCATCTCCGACATGGCCCAGACCAAGGAGTCCATCGTCAACGTAAGAGCCCGTTTTCAACAGTCCACTCCAGTGTTTAATCAGAATAACGAGGCCTCATGATGAGATGCTGTCCGCTGCTTTTAATTTGAAGGCTCCTTCTTCTATATGTTGAGGTGGGGGGGGGGGCTTATTTTCCCAGTGTTTGCTGCACTGCTCTCACTTTTTGACAGCACGTTATTCGCCCTCCATCCCCCCCTCTCAGTCACTGTCAAGTCGCGGCGAGCTCCGGAGGGAAGCCGGCGCGTCGCGCGGAATGCAAAGCGAAGGGAGCGGCGGCCATATTTGCGAAGAACAGGCCTGGGAAAGCAGGAAAAAATAGAAGTGAGGAGTTGTAAGGGTAAAGGGAGAAGAAAATAGCAATGTGACAGTGAACTGAAATAAAAAAGGAGAATCACGAGAGGTGTTGAGACCTGAGGAAGACCTCCACTGAAGGAGGGAAGTGGGAATAAATGAGATGTTTTGATAAGATCATCCATCTCCCAGCTGCCTGGGGTCAAAACATTACTCAGATACACACACACACTCACACACACACATCGCTGGCCATCTATTTCTTTCCAACACGCGCTCTTGTGACACTCGCACATGCCCACACAACACGAGCACATGTCATTTGGAAGCTGTCGGGGGAGTCCGGTGCCGCGCTGTTGATTCTCTCCTCTCTAATATTATTGACTGTGATGTCTCGGGGCCCACGCGGCGCCGCGGGAGGCGCTCGCGCTGAAGCGCACGCGGCAGACGCTCGCACACATGTTGGAGCGGGGCCGCACGGAGACGGCAGGGCAGCGCCGCGCCGCACACAAACACACGCGATGTGTTTACCGGGACATAAAAAAAAACAACGTAGCGTATGTTCTCGACTCATCGGAGACGTGGGATTAATGAGTGGTCGCTCGCTCTCTCTCTCTCTCTGTGGTTTAGGCGGCCTGTCTGCCCATGTCAATCATCATTGTGGGGGTGGGGCCTGCAGAGTTTGATGGTGAGTCTCCCAGAAATAGCTTCCTTTTCCAACCACTTTGATGAAATCGACACTTCACTGATGCTTCTCTCCTTCCCCGTCAGCCATGGTGGAGCTCGATGGAGACGAAATCCGAATCTCGTCCAGAGGGAGAAACGCCGAGAGAGACATCGTTCAGGTAAACACTTCCAGACACGTCGCCTTGGTAACCAAGTGCAACGGCACATTTTGATTTTTAGCTTCCTAAATTTTTGGGTGATAATTTGTTTTCTCTTGTGCTGAACATGCACGTAGACGGTTGAAATGGTGGTTTTTATTGACGCACGTTGTGGGTGCACAGAAAAAGCCCGGAGCCTTTCTGCAGCTTTCGGAGGTCGAGCCTGACAGAACCCCCCCTGAAACAGGCAGACACCTGGTCACCTCGACCCCGGGGTGCAGCGGACCCCAGATGGCAACGCACATATATAGATGGAGACACACACACACACAGAGCTGGGATCAGTGTCTGCGAAGAACAGCCAAATCTCCCTTCCTCCATCTTTTGACTGGCTCCCTCATTAAAGTCGATGAACAGAGACCCCCTCAGCCTTCACCCCTGGCCTAATGTTCATCTTAAAAAGCTGAGGGGGGGAGGGGGGCAGCGCGGGGTCTGCAGTCAGTCATGCAGAAGGAACCTGAGAGATCCGACTCTTTTCACTAAATCACTAAATCCATTTCAGTTTATGTCTTCGAGGTTTTCCTGCAAATATGCAGATTTTGATGAAGCAGTTTAGCAGAGAGCTGCAACACAGACACGCAAAGAAAGCGTGAATGCAGAGGAATGGTGTCCATTCAACACTTTCATTCACTGGTGGGAGTCTCCCCCCTCCCTCTCATCAAGCTACTCCACGTTTACGTTGAGCCGTTTGCTTCATTGGCAGATTATGAAGTCACGTTTTCCCTCCATCTGTGACCTTTCCGAGCCGCCGCCGTCATCCCCCTGCTCTCTCACACCCTCGCCACCAGCCACGTGGACCGGGCAGGCGCGCTCGTTAGCCGCCCTGTTAACAATCTTCCAAAGCACACCCACGTGCGCACGTGGTGGGGGGGTCGTGCCATGCAGAAACTGGCCTGGCGAATAAAAAAAAAAAAAAACAGCCAACATGTTTCTGCGCGGGCACCGACTCGGCCTCCAGCCGCTCATTATCAGCCGAGCTAATAACCCCGGGTGACACGGCGGAGCGGCTCACCTTCGGTGGCGGGGACCTCCAGTGCAAATTGGCTCCCCCCCCCCACCGTATGATCGGGTGATCGTGGGTGACGGCGTCTCATTAAGTCAATGAAAACGGTTGTCGTCGTTTGGTTCGTTGACCTGCGACGGCGCGGTGACACGACACCCTCGCCCAAGAACTCTGGTGTTTACCAAAACAAAGCTGCTGTTTTGATGCATTCAAAGCCGGGTCAGGATAACTCTTATAGTACTCTGACTGACTGCTCAGCACTCACACTGTTTAAGTGATGAAAACTCATCCTGGATTTTAGTTTCTTTTAGTTTCTTTAGTGCTGAAGTGAGATAAAAACACCAAGTGTCCAGTTCAAGGAAGCGGCACATTCACCAAGTCTCACGTTCCTGTTTTTAACACCACAACAAAACTCACCACATATTTCTTTCTTTTTTTACAGGCATATTCTTATAACTCCATTTTGCTTCGGCTAACTAGGTCTCGTTATGCCTCCTCAATTTCACACACCAGACGCCCCGAATGCCACGAGGGCTGTTTTTTTTTCCCCAATACCGAAGATTCTTCACAAAAAAACAGAAGCATGGCACCCTTAATTTGTGCGTCCCTCGGATCCACATTTTTACGAGCGCCTCCCGACGACCTCATGCCGCAGATTTCTCTGCTATTAGGCAGAAACAAGTTTCGCGTTCCTCCTCGCGTCCACCACACTCCAGAAGTTTGACTGTGAGCGCTCGGAGTCGAGCTGCAGCATCCCAAGTAGGGCAGGTGCTGCTGTCTGGTGCAGAGCCTGCTCGTGATTTGAACCAGTGGAACGACGTTTTTGGCCTATTTTTAGTAAATCAAGACCACATTTACTTAGTTTGCAATCCATCTCGTGAGAATAAAATGCGATTGGGTGTTAAAAAACTCACAATGTGCGTTTTTTCTCTGGATTTTTGAGTTATTTCCCACCATCCTGCCCATTTTTTCCACCAATTATTTGACTCCTGCAACTTTTTTTCCCTCCTCTCTTCCCTTCCAGTTCGTCCCCTTCAGGGACTACATCGACCGGACGGGGAACCACATCCTCAGCATGGCCCGGCTCGCCAAAGACGTCCTCGCCGAAATCCCCGATCAGTTCCTTTCCTACATGCGCACCCGCGGGATCAAGCCCTCGCCGGCGCCCCCTCCCTACACGCCGCCCGTGAGCCAACCCCTCCAGACCCAGATATAAAGGGGGACGAGTCCTTTGGTTGGGGGAGGGGAGGGGCGGTTCGCTGAACTGTTAACGCGAGAAATACTTCCATTCCCTTAAAACAACACACTGCTCTCCATGCCTTGTGGATGACGGTGGTTGTTCTTGTTCAGGAGGCTGCGTGTCGGGCCGGGAGAGAGACAATGTCGCGGGCAGGAGACGCCAACAAGAGTCTGTTTACTTCCACTCTCAAGCATTCCTGTTGATGTCTGGATTTCTTTTTAGTTTGTTTTTGTTTTTATTGGCCTGGAAAAACCTGGAAACCGTCGAGATGAAGCTCTGGCTGTTTTCATTCAAGGTTTGAAGAACAGGAGGAGGAAGGAGGGTAAAAGAAGTGAGGGAGTGATGAAGGACGGCCTTTTTTGGAAACACTGTTAACGAGAATGTCTCCAGACAAACGAGGAATCACTTGATCTTAAATGAAGACTAAGTTTTCCTGTAAATAACTGGAAAATGTATCTCTCTCTCTCTCTCTCTCTCTCTCTCTCTCTCTCTCTCTCTCTCTCTCCAGCTCACTCACTGTTTACAGTAAACTCTGAAAAAGGATTTTTACTGTTGATACTTTTATACACACACAGCTTGTAATACTCTCGACTTTACTCCCTCTTCTTGTACTCTCTCTCTCTCTCTCTCTCTCTCTCTCTCTCTCTCTCTCTCTCTCTCTCTCTCTCCGTCCCTCCTGGCATGTGAGTCAGGTAGCAGCAGTGCAGGTCCTGGTAGCCCCTCTGTACCGTACCGTACCGTGCTGTACCGTACCGTACTGTATTCTGGTGTTTGTAATGACCTTTTTTGCATGAGTGTAGCCTCAGTCAAGTGCATGCATATAGTGGCCCTGCACTACCTCTTCTGTCCATGCGTCCGTCCGTCTGGGGGTGAGTGTCTGCCTGTCTCTCCATCCGTCACATCCGTCTTCCTCTCCATGGTCTTCATCTTCATCTGGTCATCGTCTCTTTGTTTCTCCTCCCTTTCTTTTCACTCACCCTCCCTGTCTCTCTCTCTCTGTCTCTCTCTCTCTTGCCGTGTCCCTCGGTGTCTCTGTGTCCAAACTGACTCGGCACCGTGACCTCCGTGTGCCGGTGGTTTCATCCCGTCGTGTCGTCACGCCACATCGCCGCCCCATGGCTAAAACGACAGCAGCTGCTCTCAAACAAAATGCTGTTTGAGCAAAAAGAGCCCAGTGGTCAAAAATGCAGAGAAAAACACACTTTCTTTCCCTTTTGTTTGTTTTTGCGAGAGTATGCGCGAAATGTGTGTGTGTGTGTGTTTGTGTGCAAGTATTTTTATCGCACCTGTAGCTTTCATACGACTTTGTTTCTTTCTACGACGTGCTGTTGTGCTGATCATTTCGAGAAGGATTTTTCTGTGACTCGCGTTGATTATGACCGAAGAGTTTCCACGTCGACGTTGGAGCCTTCCGCTTTTTGTCTCGAATGTGAAGGGATGGATCTGTGTTGTCATGGAAACGTGAAGGCGTGAACGGTAAACTTTGAATGAGATGTTTGCGCGTGTGTGTGCGTCGAATGAAAGCCGAG
The DNA here is from genome assembly GCA_032274765.1 of Malacoctenus tetranemus. Taxonomy (NCBI): domain Eukaryota; kingdom Metazoa; phylum Chordata; class Actinopteri; order Blenniiformes; family Labrisomidae; genus Malacoctenus; species Malacoctenus tetranemus. The sequence goes on from JAUESF010000031.1 coordinate 4,036,719, forward strand.
CCATCACATGACGTCGTACCAACGAATCCCACAAACGGAGCGAATGTGACGTTTTAGCTCGTATTGGACAGTATTGGACACAAATCTCTCGAACTCTGTCCTGGTGGGGCTGATATTCTCAGTTTCTGCTGTCCCCTCCCTGCTCCAACACACCTGCTGTTAATTAGTGTGATGTCATCCTGCTCTGCAGTAGCCTGCTAACGAGCTGCTGATTGGATTCAGGTGTGTTGGAGCAGAGAGACTTCCAGAACTCTGATGAGGCTGGGCGTTAAATTAAAGCATGAAGGATTTATTTTAAAGTCATTTTGAAGAGACATAGAAGCATAAAAATGGATGAATGAACGAATGCAAGTAGTGATTTATATCAAAACTCCCATTTTTAAGATGTTAAACGTAACTTTTAGTTCACCTCATTCCCCATTCCTCACAGTCTGCCCGTTTCCTGCCACCGTAAGCGAGCTCACTGGTGACTGTGTCCTCGCGGCCACCCGCTGCGTTCAAAGCAGGGTCGGACATATCATCAGAGCTGCAGGTCAGGACGAGGGGGCTCATTACCCATCGCTTGCCACCGCCGGCGGACCCCAGTTCTGCGGGGGGTTCGAGTGGGTTCATTACAGGCTCTGTTGATTGGGAGGGCAGGGAAGTCTCCCCGTGGCAACATCAGACAACGGGTCTCACACACACACACACACACACACACTCTCTCACAGCAGTGAGTGAAGCCAGTGGCTCATCCCTACAGCGAGACTCAGCCAGACTGCTTTTTTCACGACTGAAAAATAAAACATTTGCTCTTCATTTGTGGAGGAAAACATGTTTAATCGCTCCACTTTCATGGTTCCAGTGGAACCTGACAGGAGCAGGAGAGAGCTTGAAGTAAAATCACCTCCTGCACAGCGCTCATTATCAAGTTAATGTTTTGATTTCCTTGTTTTTTCTTTCTCCAACTAATTAGTCAAGCAGATTTTGGTCCTCCTGTCACAGTCGTGCCATTTGACTCCACGGACGACCACATAAACACGACGTGTTTCAGTCCATTCGCGATAGTGTCAAAGTCACCAATCGATACACAAGCATATCTTAACAGTCGACTCAGCTTTGTTTTACGGACAAACGTGAGCAGTTCCTCCTGAGCAGAGTGTTTTAATCCTTCCCATATCAACCCACAGACATCCCCCGCGTCGCTCCAGTAGAAAGGGGCCGCCGTTTACTTTGTGTTGTTCGATTTCAGGTGGACAAACACACAAACACGCCAACCTTGCCAAACCCCATGAAGTCACAAGTGTGTATGTGCATGTTTTTGATATAAGTACACTTTGTACGTGTGTGTGAGTGCGTGTGTGCGTGTGTGTGTGCCTCCGAGGCACGTTTTTAAGAGTGTTTTCTTAGATCATGTGAGGTGTTGACACACATAAGATCTTTGTTTACTAAAGATATCCAAATAATATATTGTATGCTCGTCATATCTTCTGAACAATGTGCACTATGTTTGCATGTACAGTTTTACAAAGGAGGCACCAGTTCCTTTTGTTGAAAAACTGCGTGTTTTGAAATATAACAGATCTATATGAAAAATCTTAACTGTACAAAAAATGGCCTTAAATCTTTCACCGATTTTTTTTTTCTTCTTGAAATTGTGCGATGCCTTCTTGAGAAAAATGACTCGTTTTAACAAGGAATTGGTGGGTACTCTATTTTGTGTCGGTGTTTCTATTGCTTTCTAGTGTTTTTTCCTTTGCACAAGTTCAAACGATGGAAACAAATTATCTTGTACTTTTTTGAAACCGTGATTAATCAGAGAAAGCATGGCTGAAGTACTGATTGTCTGATAATACATATAATAGATGACTATTTCTGTATCGAAGTATGGATTTTTAAATAAATATTCGTATTAAACTACAGCGGCGCGGAAGGCTGAGTGGTTGCTTATGCCCGGTCTGTTATTTCCAATACTGCTGATTGCATTTCAGGGTCACGTGGGATGCTGGAGTCGATCCCAGCTGTCGTTGAGCAAAAGGACCGATGCACCCTGGACAGGTCGTCCCAGTGCGGGGTAAATGTCCATACCAGGAAATGTCTTCTCTGTGATAGTGGAAGATTGCCTATTGGACCCCCTGCTGCCCTTTTTCCCCCCTGCTACAAGGCAAGATCAAAAAAAGGAGAGATTGGTTCCACCTGTGTTTCATTTGTCCTCTTGTACCTCCTGTTTTTTGGTGTTGGTGATGACCTCGTCCTTATGGCAGGTGAGTGAATGAACTGATGATTGTGAGTCAGGATGATTGGATGAATTAGGGAGGTTGGAGGAGAATGGATGGATGAAATAGGTGGACGGACGAGTGAGATTGGGTGGTTCCGATCATGGAAACAACTGGTGTTGCATCACTTCAGCTTGCTAATTAGCTTTTTTTTGCCGTTCTAACTTGAACTTCTCCGGCAGCGAACACACTTCCACCACTCGGTAAACATCACACGGCCGCCTCGCCGTCCACCCCCGCGACTCGCCTTGATCGTCAAACGCGTCCACTTGAGCAGCTGTTTACATGCTAACTTCATTATTGCTCACCTGGCTCCTTCCTGAAAGTCCCAATTACCACGGCTCCTCCGCCTCCCCTCTCTCCCCCCCCTCCCCCCTCACTTTGCATTTCCTTCTGGCTTGATAACAAGCATGTGACAGTCTGTCACAGTCGGTACGTTGGCTAGCTGTCACCCTCAGCTCCGTCGCGGTGAAGAAGACGGAGCCTCCACAACAAACAAACTCGATGCCAATTATGTAGCATGGAAGGTGTCAACAAGAAATTACACTTACATCAGAATCGACAACAATATGTAAATAGAGCTGTGCCGTCACTTTTTTCTTCTTATTAGCAAAGATAATTTCCATTACAAAAAGCCCCTGATTTAAATTCTCTCCAAAATAAACATCCAATTTGCAGCTGATGTGTTATTAGTGTTTGTTCCTGTCTCTGAGTGGTGTTGAAATGCATTCTGGGAACGAGAGTAAACAGCAGGTTTGATTGGAGAACATCTAAATAGTGAGCACCTGCGGGGAAACGTCTCGTCGTCGATGCTGTCGAACGCATCATTGACATTTCCCGAGAGGTCTGTCCCGGGTGAATCAAAGTAAGACATCGGCTGCGTGTCAACATCTTGCCGGTAATAAAGCCGGCTGATGGGGACAGATATAAATAAGCGTGCGCGGGCCGTGTCTCAGATGACCCACTCGATCACTGTCATCCCTCGTGTGTGTATTAGGTGGATGTCATGTGCTGGCACATCCATTTGGCTCTCATACATTTAGAAAGCGGGCAGAATTGGCCGATGAATTTGCCTTATTACTGGACCAAATTTGCATACATTTGCAAAACAGATTCTCCCAAGCCGGTTTTCACGGCCTCCCGCGAAGAATCAGGGCTGAAATTGCGGATTCGCTCCCTCAAGTGGAGTCAAATTACAGCTCCGACTGGAAGGAAATATTTATGCATGAAACCGAACAGGAGAAAATAAAGGAAAGATTTGATTTTTTTGGTTTGTTTTTTGTGACATTTAGAAAAAATAGCAGGAAAAACAACTAAAGCAACATTTTTTTTTTTACATTTGGACCTGGAATTCTGTGGAAGCTAAAATCTGTATAGGCGACAGTTGTGACTGAATCCCATTTGCTTGTGTGTCGTGTCATGTCTTATATCGTTCTATATGCAACGCTGTCGGTGTTTGGAGGCTGTGGCTCTGCAGGTCGTTATAATAATTCAGCTCACCTGCTTGGATTGACAGCCGCTTCTCTCCAACAGGCCACGGTCACCGCAGCCACAGCTTGGTGGGCACAGGTGCTTTCACTGGGGGAGGCAGAGGTGAGTCACGGCAACAAAGGATGAGTTAAGAAAGAAAAATAAACACCACACCAGCAAGTTGGTAAAAATGTTCTGTAATTTTTGTTTCACAAATCAGAAACTAGAGTTCGTAAAATACAATCGTGGGTGTCAGGCAAAGTCTGTGTCTCAGGATTGGATGGCTGGATGGTTTGTTCTCTGGCGCCCCCCCGGGGAGCCCCCCGCTCCACATCCTGACACCGCTGTGATTGCAGATTTGATCCGGCGTATCAATCTGAGCTCGAATGAATTTAATCTCCAATCTGTCCCTTCTTCGTTGCTCTCCAGACTCATCTGGCAGAAGGCTCCTCAGCTGTCCCTTTCTGTGCTGTCGCCCGCTACATTTACGATTTGAATAGTCAGGGAGAAAAAAAAGAGACGACTGAATAGTGTAAATGTGAATTGCAATTGGACGGGGGAGCCTGGTGCATGCCTCCAGTTGCTAAAAATAGCTTGATTCCCCCCTCGAAGCATTCCTTGAGGTCAATGGGAAAGATGGATGGATTGAATGAGGGTTGAAGAGAGAGGAAAAGGTGCTAATATCGCTGTCAATCAAAGCGACAGCAGCAGGGAGAGAGAGAGAGAGAGCGCGAACGAACGGCTGGTACAAAGAAAACAGGGTGCAGCAAAGGAAACAGCACGACTCATTAACAGAAACACAAGACATCAAGAGCAGGAACTGCAGCGAGGCTACGATGGAGAAAATTAGCTGCAGGAGAACGGACGAGTTTATTATTGCACATTTTGCTTATTATGTGTTTTTAACTTGATATCGCAGGGGAAAAAAATCGTTTTCTTTCAAAACGTCCTCGTGAGCATTTCCCATCCAATCGTCCGCGCCGTCGCCAAACGTCAAACGACTCCTTTGCTCCCTAATTGTTTAAATACTTATTCAGCGAATGATTATGTGGTAATTAGTCGATACAAAAGGTCACGTCGGGATTTTGTCCTTTAAAAAGACTTGATGTCTTTATGCTTGAGTAAGTCTAATGAACACTGTGGTCGATGTCTGTCAGCCAGGGTCGTAATTATGTTCGCCTGTCACTTCCTGACACAGCCTGTAGCTTAGCAACCTGCCACGGAGACGGAGCTAAAGTTGGAACTCATTTGAATATTCCGCTGAAATTAAAGAAATTACAAAGAAAGACGAGAAACGCAGATGAAGAAACTCAGGTGGCCGGTGCAGCGCTGCGCGTCCTGCAGGCTCGTGCCTTTTTTAGATGCTCGCGGCGTCGGGACGGCTCGGTGAGCGCCCAAACGCGCTCCCACGCGGCCCCTCGCAGGACGTCACTGTTTACAGACGGGACCCCGCTGCCGCCGTCATGGCTGTGGGCAGGATGGATAATTACCATGTGCTGGTAATAAAGCTAAACACATGTTTTAGCCACTCCGCCCACTCAACTCCCACCACTCTGGACATAAATAGAACGCATGGCTCGTGTGTTGTCACTGTTTTTTTTTTTTCTTTCTTCTCCAAAGGTGTGAAAAGATGGCGAGTTGCGTGTTCAGACTCGTGCGCCATGTGTTTGTTGTATAAGTTTTTAACAGAGCCTTCGCCTCATTACCTGGCTTCCTGCTTGCTGTCAGGCTCCGCAGGGCTGCTCAGTGTCGCGAAATCATCGTTTCACCTCCGAAAAATAATTAAAACGATAAATATCGGTGCTAAACTCTTTCTTTTGAAGGAGTCGCCTCATTAACCTGAGATCTCACCAAAAAAAAACAATTTACTTCCCACCTCAGTCAATAACTCTCTTTACAGAATGTGTTAATTAAGTTGCAGCCACCGCGTAGTGAAGCCTGATGCCCCGATGTCGGAGTGATTTGATGGAGGGCTTCGAAACGCGGTGCGAGGAGCTGGAATTGGTTCCCCTCGTGCCGGTTTGCGAGGACGTCTGAGCTCTGCGGTGCTTCAGTTCCCTCTCATTGCGCCGCACCTGAAGTGGTCCCAGCCAGAGTACGAGCTGCAACATCAAGCTTCATTACGGCCCGCACGCGACAGCAGCAGCAGGCCTAAGTGAGACAAAACGCCTGCTTGGTAGCTCTGCTTTGTGTCGTTCTTCTCCAGTGTAATCAATAGACACTACACACAAACACACACACACACACACACACACACACACACACACACACACACACACACACACACACACACACACACA
>JAUESF010000031.1:4214569-4226294 GCA_032274765.1 Malacoctenus tetranemus
GGACATTTGTGAACATTTTGCTGCAGATCAAAACGCACACGATCAAAACGCTTGATTCTTCGAGGCGACGGCGGCCTTTAACAGCTGTGGGAATGGACGGATGTTTTTCCCCTGCACTTCAGAGGTAGCGGTGGTGCGACGGAGGTGAAGACTTCGTGACCCTGCACAGCAGACGTACGCGCGCCCGTTAATGAGTTGCCCGCCGTTGCCTGGTCACGTCTTTGTTGCCGCGAGCCCACCGGCTGTTTGAGGGCGCACACTGGGCGGTCGCTGCTCGACTCGATTCAAGAAAAAAAAAACAACTCGACGAGCAGAGAAGAACTCATTAAGTCGGTGGGTCTCGGGGGGGTGGTGGGGGGGGCTGGCAGGAGGGCGGGGACGTGACTCGGGTCGGTGCATCGTTCGGTATCTGCCGGACATGTGAATGAGAGGGAATGTTTGCGAAAAAATGTCAGTTTGTTAACTTGTGATTATAGAGCGGTGTTCATACAGATTGTCTCCACGTTCCCAGGTGGCCAAAAAAAAGTGAGTAATTTCACAAGCTCGGGTTTCCCCATTTAAATTCAAATAAGCTTTGTTCGCTCACTTGCTGCGGTATCTTGTATTACAGTGGCTCCAGAATGGCCGACTAGCATTCGGGTGACAAAGAGTGAAATGAATGGGAGGAGGAGGAGAAGGGGTGGTCGGGGAGGGGGGGAGGAATACGTGGCCATATCCCAGGAGAGCTGGTGAGTGTTTGGGAAGGAAATGCAGCCTCTTGTTCGCTCCCCCCCCCCCTCGGGAGCCTGATTCAGGCTGCTGCTTGGAAATGACTTCAGTTTGAGAGATTCTGGCTGCGCGGGTGTTTTTTTTTTTTTGTTCAACGGCTTGTCGAGCCTGTCGAGTGCAGCCTGACCTGGTGGTTCGTGGCAGTGCCAGGAACGGGTAGGGATGGGCGTTTTTCTTTTAAAGAGCCATGAAGTGAATTGGAAGATTTGAGCAGGTAGTAATTCTCTGTACTGAACGGCAGTGGAGGACGGATTTCTGGTTTTTTAGCATCTCTGGTTCGTCTTTGTGTTCTGAATCTTTGTCAGTTTAACGACCTCTCTTAAACTGAAAAAACCCACATTTCAATATAGAGACATAGAAGCTGATTGGAAGTGATGTTTGTCCATAAACGATGAGAAGAATCCTGCTGCATAAAGTTGTTGGTCCTTCCTCGACACTTTTTTTTGTGTGCGACCGGGGTAAACACAAATAAAGGCAATAGAATAATCCAAGAGAGAAAAAAAAGTCAATACTGGGGAGGCGGCGGCTGAATATCCTCCCTCAGGTGGGCCCGCGGAGCCCCCTTTGAACCATTTCCATTTGAATTCAGACACCCCGAGCTTTCAATCAAAGTGGACGGGACGCGGCGAAGAAACAAATCCGAAGCGCGGAGGGAAAGGGACAATATTACTCGCAATGAGTTTAACTGACCTCTTCAACTGCATCACAGACAGGCATTCGAGTCCCCTCCTACAAATTTATTCAGCTGATATGGTGAAATGGATGGGAGGGAGGCATGACATATTATTTCTCTCCTGGGAGTCTGAGGGAATAGGATTTCATTTCTTTCTCAAATAAAGATGATACGCCATGCGGGCATGAATAACTTTATGGCCATCGATATTCACACTTTGACAAATAAGAAGAAGAGTTATGGCCATGTGGGTAATGGCTTTATTTCAAGGAAGGGAGGGGGGGGCGGCGGTGGGAGGGAGGGAAGGTGGGGGGGTGGTGGATGAGGGGTTTCACTCGAAGCGCTTGAAAAATGGGACAAACTGGATTGTTGGGTGTGAATTATAATATCTAATGAATTACAGAAAGTTCCTCTGGCTTCTTCCGAACTGCTGTTGCAGCTCAGTTCACAGATTGATGTCCCAAACTGCTGGATAGGGACCCACAGGTGGGTCACGTGAGACTTCATTGAGGTTGCCAAATAACAAATGACTTATCGAATTGACTTTCCTAAAAGTAGCTTTAACGTTTTACTGATGGGAGGAAGTAAATGGCAACAAAACAGGCTGGTAGCTCTGCCTGAATTCATTCATTTGGTCTCATTTATAAATGTGTTTTTTTTCTCTGTCCCCCTCATATGTTTATGTTGGGAATAACATGAATAAAACAAAATTGGCCTTCAAATTACACCCTTCAAAATAAAGTGATGCGGAAATGGCAGCGAGAATGATCAGAAATGGTGATTGAAGCACATTCGCTGCAGCGATGCATCGATAAAAACTGAATGCAAAGTGCAACGCGACGCTTCGCCATCTTTTAAAAAGGCCGTTTGAGGAGAATTGGAAACCCAAATCACACAACACACTAATGTTACTGACTCCGGCTCCTGTTCACCCTTTGTTGGAGGACGTGAATGAATGACACGAGAGTTGAAACTTCCACTCAATGTGCTCTGAAGAATTCACACAGTCTGAAGGAAATTTCTTCAACAAATAGTTCAAGGAAGCTGATTGTTTGCCGTGTTGATTCAGGCGCTCCTTCTCTGCAGCAGCACGAGGTCACGGAGGGCAAACCAGACTCCGATCTGCTTCTGTTGCTGTTTTTTCTTTCTCGCGCACAACCTGTTACGCTGACTGACTTATCGCCGGGACGCGTTGACAATAAAATTTGCACGCGGGATGGAGGACCGAGCTTTTGTCTGGAACGATTTCAAGCAGGCGTGCAGAGATAAGAAGAGGCTGATTATCTCCGAGCAAGACGCAGCATGTTGATAATGACAACAATGGGAAGTTGCAACAGTTTGGAGATAAATGCTGTATTGGCAGTTTGTTTGCAACTTGTATCCAAGCTGAGCTGAAACATCGAGGAGAGCGTATTACGATATCTAATCTTGTATCTTCATTCACGTGTTTATTATCTTGAGCTCCCTGACGTACGTTGGAGTCCAAATATGAGAAATAATGACATTTCCCACGCAGGTAGACTAATTTCTTTCTCATTTGGGGAAACTGGTTTCACACATTAAGCTCCACACTGCTGAAATGAGATCTCAGAGTAATATTTCAAAATAAAATCTAACTGGCTGTGGTGCTTTTACTTTGGAATTTGAAAGTTTATCGATTTCCCACGTCTCTGAAATGAACCCAGGAACAAATCTGGGATCCAACATCCCAGTGAACTGCGCTGGGAAAGGAGCTGCGAACAATAGCCGGCATTCCCACATTCCAGTAACCCCCCTGCCCCCCTCCCACCACACGCAAACACACAATAATCCCATCGGCACACACACGGAGAGAACACACCAAATTCCCCCACTTTTTCGCTCAGTTCAGTCCCTAAGCTACATGCTAAGCCCTCGGCCATACAAGGCAGATCCTCTCTGCTCTGCTCTGACATACTTTTCTTTGTGCTTGCAAAAGAATCTGAGCGCTGGCGGAGCGCCAGCGTGCGCGCTGCCTATTCAAACCAGGGGGCTCAGCGTGCGACTGCGAGCCGGAGAGGTCTGCTATCTGCAAGAAGTCAGCTTTCCAGGAAAACCGCGGGGCAGAGAGCTTCATTCTCGAGCGTCTGGAAGTTGTTCCTCACTCGGAGGGAGGAAAGTCAAATTGTTTGTTTGGCTGCGGCAGAGCTGCACTGACACCTGTCTGAGAGCTCTGATAAGGACGACTGGTGTCGTCTGGGGTAACAGATCAAACTCGAGCTTTTGCTTGTTCATTCGTGAAGCCAGTAATTGATATCACAGGGTTTCTTTTTTTTTTCTTCTTCCTCATTTAAAAAGAGCCTGAAATGAACAAGCTCTATCATCTTAAGGGAACAGTATCTACATATTGACTGATTTTCTTATTTGCCGTCTTGCAGAGTTGTGTCAGGAGATCAATAGCCTGCTCTGATGTATATGCTAAATATGCAGCTGCAAAGCCAGGAACCGCTCGACTTGGCACGCGGAGCGCCGCGGAAACACGGCGAAAGTTCCCCTGGAGCTTTGTGAGCTCGCAAAATCAAGTGATCCAGAGGTCATTCGGTTCCGCCCGGAGACTGCAAATGAACCCCCCCCCCTCCCTCCATGTGACGTTTACATATGAAGAAGATATCAAAGTGCTTCCGTCAGTGATGCGTTGCGAGGATCATTTTGTTGGTTTTGAACACAGTCAAAACAGTGCGAGCCGTTTCCACCTCAAATGCTTAACTGAATTTAGCACCAACCGCGCAAATCATAAACGACACAGACATTAAAGTGGCAAAATGCCCCGATTCTAATAGGAAATATGCACAAGCTGGATCAAAGCACCAAGTCTGAGCTAGAATTTAACTCCGATTACTTCTGCGCTGATTACATTTGTGTCACTTTAGGGAAGTGGAGCCACTATTTCAATGCACAGTCAAAGGTTCAAGCGACTTTAAAGTCATTTGCATGCTCACACACGAAACGTTCATTCAGCCTCCGGACCAGCAGTGTCCAATAACTCCTCGAGTAGTCTGGAATAATCCTCCCATCACTTTACTCGAACGGACTGTTCTCGGTTTAGGATGTTCTGTGTTGCACTCGTGCTCCACCTAAACATGGGTGGGGTTGTTCTGAAGCCACCTGTAACTCACTTGGTGTAATCTGCATTCTTGGCTTGAAACTTTAGCGAAGTAGGAACTAAAGAAGTGGCAGGTACTGTCAGTTGCTGTGTCAGAAAAAGCCCCCTAAAACTTGCCTTCCTTAAATTATCTAAAATTGAAGAAAAGCCAAGCAAGTGTAAGTTGATAGAGTACATTTTTAGTCTGATAATCCTCCTTTATTTCAAGTTGAATGCACTGAGGCACAATGTCTGTCCAAACACCCAGAGACTCGCTCTCCTGCACCTCTGGATGGAGATCCCCTTTTTTTTTCCTCCCTCCAGATGTTTGCCTCAGAAATCTTGCACAGGGCCCCCATCCAAAACCTGCAGTCTTGTATATTTTGCAAAACGCCGAAAAAAAAAAAAAAAAAAAAAAAGCCTGTCAGGTTCTAGTTCAGGCTTCAGTTTCCCCACACAAGAGGCTCAACTCAGCTGCCACTGGGATTAAGGCCAAGTTCAAAGAGACAATCACATGGAATGAGGATAAGGAGGAACAAAGAATGGTTTGCTCGCGCTGCCATGTGTAACTCCGGACCCCCGAATCCTGGCAGCGGCAGTGTGGCTGCTCTGCCCTGAGTGGGAATGTAATCCCCGACTCTGGCACGGTCGGCGCCACTCTCTGCTGAGCCAGAAACATCAGAGTCTTCGGAGCCCGGGGGGTGGGGGGGTGGGGCGTGGGGTGCCACCGGTTTCCGCTCCGACAACATGAGATGGATAAACACCTGCGATGCAAAGCGCTGTTAAAGGGCCGGGGACGCCGCGCGCGTCGTCGCGCAACCTGCGACTCTGAACGCACGCCAGCAGTTGAATTATGTGCCCTGACGTGACCTGGTTGAAAGGTCGCGTTGGTCTAATTGATGATGCAGAAATCCCTCACGTGTTGTTTGTTTACAGATGAAACAAGAGGTTTGTGAAGAAGCACTTCCAAATTTTCTCTAACATGATTACTGGAAAGTCTGAACGACCTATTATTGAAATGTTTTTGTTAGTTTTCAGCTCTTCACAAAGCTAGGAGAGCGTCCTCCATCTTGGACTCCCTGGCTCTGTATCCCCCACCCCCCCACCCACCCCTCCCTTCAAAGGTCAGCTCTGTCAAGCCTGCTCGCTGTTGGTAAATGGCACAAATTTGCATGTCAAAGTTCACCGAAGTTGAACTTGGCACAAATCCTGTGGAAGCGCCGCTGTTTAAAATGCTACGGCGAGCCGCAGCTGCTGCGCCTTTTAATCTCTGTCCCCGTGGTGGATGATAAGTCTTTGCTTCCCCAGTGACACCTAATTACTCCAGTAGCAGAGTAGCTTTAGCTCACACCCAGCTGGTTCAGGAGGGAATAACGAAAGGAGGAAGCCAATCGGACGGCGTGTACCTTTGTGATGTATCACCTGTGATCATGCAGGTACACACGTGAGAAGCGTGTGTGTGTGTTGGATTTGTGATCCAGATCATCCTGCTTCCCGAAAAGAGGGCGACGGCCGCGGCATCCGATCCGACAGGATTCCAGTAAAAATACTGGTTTCTCCGTCACACCCTGGGTGTTTAACTCCCGGGTGTCGACGAGCCCCGACCAGACGCTCTCTCTCATCTGCCCGCCCCCCTCCGAGCGATGACGCGTCCCGACGGAAATAGAAAAAAAACGACGGCCCCGAGTTTGATCTTCACTCGTTTTATATTCCTGCAATAACACGAGAGATGCTGCGTATATTTCTGTCTGCGACGTCTCTGACAGTATAGCGCCCGGCCTCGCCTTCGTTTTTTTTCTTCCTCTGGTCCTCTGACAACAACGAGCTGTCACCATATTCATATTCGGCTGCTGTTCTCCGCACCCCTCCCTTTTACACAGTGGATCAGTGTGTAATCCTTTTATTGTGACTGTGGTTTTGGCACTGACGGCGCGTCAGAGGACAAGCCGGCGCGAGCTTAAGGAAACGCTTATAGGTGTTCCCGCGCTGTTTACGTTGTGTCACCGTCGGCGTGCGCGCGCGGGGCAAAGAAAGGTGGGAAAGATGAGATAAGACGTAGCCGGGGGAGGGGGGGAAACCGGTGCGGGGGGGGGGGCTGTTTACGCCGGTGAGCGACAAGCCTCACAAAAGCTTTTTTTTGACTTCTTTAAGGAGCCCAATGTTGTGGTGGATTAAAGCCGCAGAAACGCTGTATTGAGCGGTGGTCTCCATCGCACCGCTCCGTGGTGTAATTAGCTTTCAGGGTGCTACTTTTGACTCCCATTGACCCTGAGCCTCAGGTGAATAAACGCAGTCGATGTGATGTAAAAAAAAAAAAAGGCCCGGCGCTGCCCGCGGTGACGCGGCGCCAACCTGCCGCGGTTTATCCAGTCTCCAGCTGCCGTTTCCGAGGCTGTGTTTATTTCTGTGCATCCTCCCCTCCCTCCTTCCCTCCCCCCCTCCTCCCCAAGCCGTCTCTCAACATACAGACAGGGCTGTGCATTGAGCGCCAGCTTTAGATTACAAAGCGCAGATCTGCCTGGGTACACATGGCAGTGAGCTGTCAAACAAGACATGTGGATCTCTCCCAGGCGTGGTGGGTTTGTTCCGCCGATGCTTCGACAAACAGATGGTGGAAGAAAAAGGACGACCAAGGTGGAAGGTGCGGGGGGGGAAACACACAAGGCCTCAATAATGCTGCTCGCTTTCTTCTATCGCGGAAGTTTTTCTGACTTTTCTACCATCTTGGTGGAAAACAGTCCTCAGACTGTGTTTGTAGACTGTGACATCTGTGTTTGACAGAAGTTCAAGCGTCAGTCTCTTGACCTTTTTCTGTCTAATCCTGTGTTTCCCCGTCCTGGACCTGCTTTAACAGTCTCCCCATAAAACACTGCTCATTCAGGGAATCCTGTCATTATCAGCTGAAGGCAGAGATGAGATATAATCAAGCTCTGCTACTTGTTATCAGTCTGTATCGAGTCCAATATGTTATAAAACAACGCGCCTCACGTGAACCTTCCCCTGATGGAGCCACGAATGCCGTTTTCGCTGTCTCTGATACAACTCTTCGCGTGTAGACAACTTTTTGGAAACTGGGTTTGATCGATCTCGAGTGAGAAATCACTTGGATATGTAAATACTTTCTAAAGAAGCAATATTTCCCTCGGCCTGAGCTGCATGTTGTTTGAAGTCTCGTTTGCGTGCTGAATCAACAGCTGGAAAGGCGATGGTAAACATTTTATCCAGCCGTGTTGGTTCAAAGCGTCGCCGTGCCTCGCGAGCAGCCCTGCAGAGGCTCGGCGGTTCTTTCGCTCGCTCCCAGAAAATACCCCGAGCTTTGTTTCGTGTCCAAACCGGTTGGATTTTACAAGAGGATAAAACTCGGTAACTCGGTACATCCTGTTTTTAGTCCCACTGTCCGACTGTCGGATCCGTGTCCGGCGTTGTGACATACGGAAGCGGCGAGCGTCGAAGCCCCGGCTGTCCGTCCGGAGATGTCCAAGCTTTGAGAGTGCCACCCTGTAAGCACGGTGATTTGGAGGAGAGGGGAGCAAAACTGCCCCCCCCCCCCCAAGCTCCTGCCATGATTTATTCAAGATCCTGCTTTGTATCAGAGCAGCAGCTCGAGGGGGGCATCGCGGGGACACCAGATTTACTCCGGGCTCAGAGGCCATGCCACCTCAGTGGCCGCCTGTTTGTCTGCGAGTGTTTGCTCGGGGAGCCAACAGCACGTCTGGCAGGGACCTGACTGCACCCCCCCCTCCCCTCCTCCTTCCCCCTTCCTGCTCTCTGCTCGGCACATGTGACTGACGGACGCGCCGCTTCGACCGCATCCAACTTAAAATGTCAAGCAAGGAGCCTGCGCTAACGTTGTGTAAACCGGAACACGGAGGCCCGACTGCAAGTCCGACGCTCATATCAAGTCCTCCCAGCGTGCGCGTGTCAGTTTGATGGCAGGGAGAAAACACTGCGAGCAACAGAACGGAATATCTGAGCGGAGGGAACCTGTCAAATCCACGTCCCGCTGAATGAATTTCTGCTGAGATTACCCTCTGTTTGTTCTACCCCACGTTGCTGCAGCAGCCTGTAAACGTTGCTTTCCAGGAAATGTGAACATTGTGGCGACTGAAGCTTTCCTTATCTCTCAGATAAAACTGAGGAGTAAACTAAAAGTGACAAAAGTGGGTCCTGCCTTTTATCCCCCTATTTGGTTATAAATTTGGGATATTTCTGCCGTCGTGAGCACCGAACAGGTGGCACCTCGGCAACAAACATTTCGGGGACAGCTGTGAATTTTTCCCTGCGTGAAGTCTGAGGTAAACACCGAGAGACTAAACCACACAGTCGAGCAAAAGGGGGGAAGAGCCGGGAGAGAGCCACGATTCAAGGCTGCGCTCCAGTTGAGCTCCAGCTTCGGCGAGGACGCAGCGAGGATAAAAACCAACAATCAAACCCACCGTTCGTGCTTTTATCCAAATGAAAACAGTGTGACATCCGTCTCCTCCTGCAGCGCTCTCTGTTCAACTACAGCTCTATTAAAGGCAGACTCTCCTCGTTTGACTCCCAACTCGAGGGCAAACTGACCCCTTCTTATCGCAACGATCACTCCAGGGAGGGGAGGGGGGGATTTTGATGTGGCCACACTGAATCGCGGCTCAATAGATGGAAGTCTTTACTGCCGCCTATTATAAGGCGCTTGATACCACTTGGATGAAGGTCAATAGTCGGGTTTGGACTGAAGTGCGCCGGGGCCCGGTCGTGATCATTCCACTCGACAGTGGCGCGGTAATTGCAAAGCTGGGCGGAGGGGGGGGGGCTCATCTCGATGAACAAACATTAGCCGCGGGACGCCAGCTGAGCGTCCGGATTAGGGTGGAAGTGGCGCCGACGCAAACGCTGGAAACTCAGACGGCCGTTTTGGGCGACCAGCGTCGCGGCGAAATGGAGGTTAATGCACGGACCATTTAGCCGGTGCATGCTGGGAATTCATTTCCCGATTGTGCACACACTGGCTACCAAGCCGCGGCTGT
Source organism: Malacoctenus tetranemus (assembly GCA_032274765.1). NCBI lineage: Eukaryota > Metazoa > Chordata > Actinopteri > Blenniiformes > Labrisomidae > Malacoctenus > Malacoctenus tetranemus. The sequence continues at coordinate 4,224,120 of JAUESF010000031.1, forward strand.
TTGGACCGATGAAATGTAAACATCCTGGTGATTAAAAGCATCAATATTGATTTAACTCGTGATTAGGAAACATCAGTATGTAAGTGCAAAGTAGAAATCAGTGCTTGTTTGCAGGAAAATGACGGATTTATCAGTGAAAAACTATGACGCAGAGACAAATGCATTTGTGTATTTTTAAATTGCAGCAAGCTGTGCTTATCTGACAGTTATTTGGTCATTTACATGGCTCTTGTGAACCCCAAAATCTAGTTAAACAAGCTCGCCTCCCCTCATAGGCTTCCTTGAAAGTGTCCAATCGGCGGCTTGATTGTTGCGTGAAATGAATTTGGAAAGCGGCGTGACCTCCATCACCTGACTCTGCTGCGCTCCTGATCACATGACTGGAACGCGCTAATCTGGCAGCTCTGGGGAAAAAAGGCTTTGTAAAGAGTATGAAGGCAGAGAGTCAGGAGTGAAGGTGCAATAATGCGGTGGGGCAACTTCATCAAAACAAGCGCAGTGCCCAGCCTTGTTTCAAAGTTATTAAGCATCAAGAGGGAGTTATTATTAGTCCTGAGCCAAAAGAAAAGAAGTGTTGCTTCTCTTCAGCGTGGTTCACCCACATGTCATGAACACAGAGAGAAAGTGCAGGGATCTCGATTCTTAGAGACCTTTAAGCTCTCTGTGTGACACAGGTCCTGGATGACCCGTTTCCTTTAGGCACATATCAAATACCAGCCTCTGAGGTTGCTCACAATAAGCTTCTGATTACGTGTGTGTGTGACCTGCACCTGTCTGTGAACACGCCTGAACAGCAGCAGCTACATGACCTGACTGTTGCCCCCTCCCTGCAGCATGTGCACGACGCTGATAAGGAGCACTGAGTGGGCGCTCATCGCTTTTCTTTTCCAGGCTGTGTGTCATTTACAGAAGGTGTGAATAAAAATAAATGTGATCCGGTGCATCCTAAAGAAACTAGTTTGACCTTTTGAAGCTTCACAACATTTTCCTTGTGTCAGTTAAGTTGAAGTGAAATGTTTCATTAACGTTCTTGATAAATGTTTTTTTGATACAAGCACTTCAAAGTGCTCACGGATGTACAATCAACACCTTGTCATCTACTGTGAAACACTGCAAGTCACAGGTCACTCAATACACCCACACTGTGATTAAAATAAACTTTTTGGATCAGCTTTCTAGTGGCCAATTAAGATTTTACCTGAGAGAAAAGCTCCAATTTTGAGAGACACACTAGTAGATAATCTGTACATGAAAGTTTAATAGTGATAATGGTGCAATAAAGCATGTCATAAAGGTAATACATCCTTCTACAATTGTAGAGTTGTAAATTTATAGTTAAGTGAGAACATATGCTTTAAATGAGGCTATATTATAGAGGTATGTTTACTTTGTGTCGCTGCTTTCATCAACGCAATTGTCGCTGTCAAATAACAACTTATTCCTCAAGTTACTTAGTTTCAAACTTATTGCAGTATTTCTTCAGCTATAGCAGCTGTAATGAGGTACAAAGTGGGCGATGTCACAGTAGTGATGCTCGAGTACACATTTAAAGTCCACCTGCTCCCGTCAGCATTTCCAACTCACCAGTTTTGGAGACGCCTGGGTTCCGCTTTCTGCCCTTCTCCGCCGCCCTCCACTCCAGCACGCTGCGCGTCAGCGCCACTTCTACCTGCCGGCCCCGGTGGAGCACCTGGGCGGACAGCAGCGCGGGCTGCGGCTCCATGGCGCCGCTCGGCTCGGCTCCCCGCTCGCTCCTCTCCACCTCGCCGGCTCTCATCGCAACTTCGCTGGCGGCCCGCGTAAACGCCCCGCGTCCGGCGCGCCGATCGTGCCGGAGACGTGTGCCGGCTCGGGCCGAGCAGTCAGCTGGAGAAAGAGGGGGCCGGGGACAAAGATCGTGTGCGTAACATGATGACTCACTGTCGGTCTCAAATTAAAACCAAGCCTCCTGAACGCAAACCAAGGAAATGGGTTGACATAACCGCGCGCAGCAGACAGCGGAGAGAGTGACGTGTCATAGTTACATAGCAATAATGACTGCTTGTATGTAGACTAACTGCATCTCTACCTTGCATCAGTTTCTTTTCCCACAATTACTTTATGGATGCTGTTCGATTCACACAATGTGATCTGCGCTGATACTTTAAATGTTTGCACACAATTCAAACGGATCTT
>JAUESF010000031.1:4226394-4238885 GCA_032274765.1 Malacoctenus tetranemus
TACTTTGTCTTGCAATCAAGTATGTTATTAGAAGTTTAACTGTAGTTTCCTTTTAAACTGAAGTTACTCTTGAGCAGCATCAACATCTTTCATGTGGAGAAACAACTCGCTCAGATGTATGATGAAATTAGTAGTTTATAAATAAATATCTGGAGGTGATCAAGAGAGGCCCGTCTTTGTTTACTTCCTCAGAAATGTATTGATTTTGTTTCATTTCAAATGAGCTTTGAGGTGGAGTCGCTGCTTATTTGTTACGCTCGTGCTTGTGCAGCCGACGTGTTTGTATTTTGCGCATTTTTGTTTACTGTACTGGAGTGTTTTTTATTTATTTATTTTGAGCTGTTGTTTGATATGCAAAGAGAAAGTGTATCTTATGTGAGCGCTGCTTTGTAAACATCTCAATCAACACTGAGAACAGTCTAAAAGGAGAAAAAATGTCCCTTTCTGCTTCAACTCTAAATGAACTGTGTTCATGATTAAAGATGCTCACTTTTAGGAGGGCTTTATTCATGCTTTCTCAAGCTTGGCCATTTATTAAGTGTAACAAAGGGGGAAAAGAGTCTTACAAACACCCTAATAATACCAACAGTGACAAAGAGTTTTGGTTCACACCTTTAAGAACAGTTTCCTGCAACCTCTGGCCACAGATGGTCTCTGAGGTTCACAGGAAGTCAGCGCAGATTGAGATCTGCTGTCCTGCACTCTGCCTGCCCTGGTGCAGGTGGACACACACTCTAACTTGCATGACCACAAAGGGCAGTTTGTTTGTCCGTCGTAAACTGGTCCAGAATATCAATGATTGACATTTTATATTCTCAAACGAAAGAGAAGCAGAACAAGCGAATCTGTTCTGTTTCCTGTGAGCTACACAGTCACTCTGACCAGACTTTAAGTGTGAAATCGGTTCGACTTCTTATTTCTCATATTACTTAAATTTTCTTCACATATTGAACTAGATCTTCAATTAACTGCTCTTTATTTGATATCACGTTTATTTAACCGATTAAAGTTGTTCTACGTTTCCCGTGAGGACGTGAATGCCTCCTGGTCCTGATGCTGGGGGGTCTTCTCGCTTGATTGACAGCTCCTGCTCTGTCAACAAAGCACAGGCAGCGGAGCAATGACGTCAGCAGTTTCTCGGGCCACCCGACGGCCCATCTCACTTGTGATTGGCTCACTTTGGGGAAGCGTGTCCTCAGCCAATCGGAGGCTCGCTTACTCGCTGATTAGGCAAGTACCAACATGGCAGCTTTCTGAGTTTTGGAGGAGGGGAGCAGGTGTAAATAAACCCAAATCAAACCTCTTGGAGGCTGCGACAGCGTCGGGGTTTTCGAGTTTCGGACCGATTGGATCCCGGGAGCAAAATGTCGAGCGACGGCAACAAGAAACAGTTCTGGAAAAGAAACACAGCGAAGGTTCCTGGCAGGTAAGTGACGTGTTCCCTCCTGCTGCTTAGCTTAGCGCAGCTAGCTGCACTCAGCCGACGCTGATCTGCTGAGCCCGAAATGCCGCTCCAGCTCTCACTGAGGTGGCTCCTTCAGTGTTTAAAGGTGGAGACTTCAAGCTGTGGTAGCACACTGGTATTTGTAGGAGGTCTGCCTCTCACACACCGGCTCCACTCCGCTGCGATTAGCTGGTTAGCTGCTGCTAGCTGAGGCTAACTGTTCAGCAATTTCCTCTCAACGTCACTGAGTTGAAACCCGATGGCACAATAACTCTGTTTATGTCACAGATCGCGGTGGATCCACTGCGGTTCACAACCACCCGCGTCACTGTCTTGCACTCAGACTTGGATCGCTTTGATAAACTTACAAGCTAACGCTGCTAACGTGACAACAAGTGATCGATCCGTCCATTCATTCCCTTCCTCTCTCCTTCACTTCCTCAGCATTCAGCATGTGTACGGCGCACAGCACCCCCCCTTCGACCCGCTCCTTCACGCCAAGTAAGTTGATGTCCTGACGTCGTCACTGTTGAATGGCACGTGATCTGGTTGGGGCAGTTTTTGTCAGGTTTGTTGAAGTTTGGCAAGTCTCGGTTTGTAGGTATGTGGCAACAAATTATAGCATCAGTAAACAAAAGCAATGAACTGTTACATAACAGCTCCATAAATAAGGTTATGACAGTGTAATGTATACATAATAATCCATGTAGTCTGTGTGATTTATGTTAACTCCATTTAGAGCAATGGTATCAGTTGGTTAACTCCTGCTTTAGTACTATGGAGAGATGTTATCTGAGCCACAAATACTTTGAATTGGGTCATTTAACGGAAACACGGTGGTTTTGCTTGGGCTATTTTTGCTGATTCTGCGTCTGGTGTATTTCATTTCCTGGAAAACGTGCAAATATTTCACAGACTGGAAATAAAAACAACAAATTTAAATATCCAGACAACAGCCAAACTTGAGCAAACTTTACTTGAGTTGAAACACAGTGTATTCTTCCTTTTCTATCAATAAACCTTATAGGCTTGACGTCATTTCATTTCATGAACTGGCAGTGCAGACATATGTAAATGTCATGCATGACCCCAGTTGAACTTTGTGTCTTTGGGTGACACGGCTGTCTTTGGACTCTGCGCTCAACTCGTCGAATTAGTCTGGAGTTTTCCAAATTGTGTAGTGTCGATTCAGCTTTGTACCACAGAAACTTGGACCAACAAAACTGTGTGAAGTCATCAAAAAATAAGTGATGCGGTTTGGAGAAACCTCCCAGCCGCTCTGTTTCCCAGCCGCCTCTCAGCCAGGAATGCGGATCTGTTTGTTTTTTGCCGTCACCCGGCTGACGGTGGAACGGCGCGCTGTGGGATGTGGCCGCGCTCGTGTGTGCTGTGAAGCGTCACGCAGCATGACACACGTCTGTTGTTGTTCCCCCTGGTAGCGTGGCATTATAATTTGGGCAACCCTTTGTTTACGTGGGTGCGCTGGATTTCTGCTGTGTCAGAGGGAAGAGACTCGACTGGAAAATCGAGTTGCCGAGAGAATCAGGAAGTGCGACGCTGTGATTGGTGTGAGGACTGATTGGGGTGGAGAAGAAGTAGCCAGAAATGATGTAAATTAAAAATAAAGTGGGTTGACAAGTGGTGGAAAAGTCCGAACGACGAGATTTAAAGTGAAATCAAATCGGTGACGTGAATGTTTTTGTGAACTCGCATGAGAAGGAAAAATACTTTGGACTTCTTTTTATTACCTGTCACTGACTGCGCTCAGCCCGACCCTGTCCGCTGTCTTTTTCCTTCCACACACACACGCGCACACATGCACACACACACTCCCCCAGTGAATGGGAGGCAAAGAAAAACAGCCCATTATTCCGTAATAATCCTTTTCTTTCTCCTGATTGATGTTTAATCGCGTAGATTTCCACTGAGGGTTGAATTTAATTTGCTTGTTTTTTTTTTATTTTTTCTATTCTGTTTCATTCCGGTTATAAGTTTGGACTTTGGCTTTTCTTCCGAGTCATGATGGACGCGAGCTAATACGGACACGTCCGCAGTCTCTTCTTTATTATGCTAATCCGTGTCTTTGTAAGGAATCACAGCAGCTCTACCAACCCCCCCCACCCCCCCTTACCTACCGCCTTCCCCCCCTGCTGGATGATCAAACAGAAAAGGTCGAGTTTAATTGATTCCGCTCTTCCTCTCCTGTTGCATTTCTTCTTGTTCTTTGCCGCCGACAGAAACTGCCTGGGTGAAGTTTAGTTCTTCTGAAGGCTTCACATGGAGTTTTATGGAACCTGCTTTCGATTCATGAAAAGTCGAAGCGGATCCGCCCTTCCCGGTATCGGTGGACCCGGGCTAACAAGCAAAAACATTGACCCGGAGAAGAAAAAAAAATGTAATCACTCCGGCAGTCATTTCGACCATCACTTGGAAAATGCATGTAGCTGCTGCTGACCTCGAGGGGATGCGAAGCAAATGAAGGGATCGCCGGGTGAAAACAAACCTTAATGAAAGCTGCTTGAAATTAAAGAAGCAGAACGCCAAAACCTGATGTGATCCTCAAAGAGGGAGCGAAGTCTTCTGAATCGATAATAAACCTACTACAGAAAAGGCTTTTAGGCAGCGGTGTCCACCAGCAGGGGAGGGCGAGAGAGAGGGGGGGCACTGATTTCGTAATCGCCTCAAATAATTAAAATTTCCCTCTGTTTTTTTATTAAGTTGATGCAATCACAAGTCACAATGCGTTAAAAATGGATGAAAGGGTCATTTTTAATGTGGATTTGCTGGAGGTGTTTTTCTTTTTTTCTTCAGCCACACTTCAGAAGTCGGCAGTTCGACGCGCCGACGCTCAGACCTGCTGTCTGTTTACTGTTGCTTTTCAGACCTCGGCGTCTGCTCGGAGCAACTTATCAGACACTTCTTTCTCACCCCCCCCGAGCGTCTCCGCTCTGATTTCTCGCCGCCCGTCGGTGTCGCAGGGATCCACTCTGCTCGTGTCGTCGCCCCCTCTTTTTTTTTTTTTTGTGTCCCTTATCACCTCTCTGGTTATTGACTTTATCCCTGTCTCGTCCTCTCCTTCTCCCTGCTTGTCCAACACTTTTGTCCCCCCCCCGCTCCATCCTCCTCCTCCTCCCTTCACTGACTTTTTATCTCTGTTATTTTTAATCTCACCCCTTTCCTCCCTTATCTGCTCTGTTTTCACGGCACCTCTCTTTATCTCCGTCTCCCTCCATCTCTCCCTCTCTCTCTCTCTGTCCTCTCAGTCTAATTAAAGCGGGTAACAAGCCTCCTCCGGCCACGCCGGGCCGGCCGAAGAAAGCCACCACGTTCCAGGAGTTCGAAAGCATCACGAGCGACGCCTGGGACGCCGGCGACGACGACGACGAGCTGCTGGCCATGGCAGCGCAGAACCTCAACATCGAGGTAGTCATGGAGACGGCCAATAAGGTGAACTCAAACACACAATCATTAGAAATTGATTAATTTGGCAGCTTTAGAATAAACAAAGGAAAGTTGCATAGGATTTTCCGAGCCTGCTTTAAAGTAGTTTTTGTCTCCTAGTTTGACGAACCCTAAATACAACCTGTGACTCCTCACTGACACCCCCTCCGCCCCCCAACCATCTTTTCCTCTCCTTTTACAACTTCACAGGTGATTGAAAATCACAGCAAGCAGCAGGAGCGGCAGAGGCACGACGACACGCCGGAGCCGGATCAAAGAGAAGACGACGCGCAGGAGGAGGCGCCAGAGGACGAGGAGGAAGGGGAGGAGGAGGACGAGGAGGAGGAGGAGGAGGAGGAGGACAGGGTCGGGGAGGGCGACGTGACCAGTCCAGATGTGTCGTTCGCCTCCCAGAGCAGCCCTTACGCCGATAGCCGCCTGGTGAAGTCCCACAGCGAAGCGCCGATCGGGTCGCCCAAAGGTGAGCGCACGCTATTGCTCAGTGTCTCAGAAGTTTGGGAGTCACTCGCGCTGCATACAAAGAGGAAGGCTCTGCAGTGCCAGAACAGGCTGCTATTAACAAAGAGAAGCATGCTGTTCCTTCACCAAGCAACAGGTGGCGGTGTTGCGTCCTTCCTCAACTTTTTGACCCAGAGAGGAAGTGAGAAAAAGGCTACGCTAACTTCAGAAGCTCATATTTAGCTCATCAAGCTCATGAACTACCAGCAATATTCAACAAAACATGAATCCAGCTTTCTATTTACATTCTGTCCAGTCTGAATCAGAACCAGCAGACTGTCACTTTTCAGTTTCCACCACCTTCGCTTATCTGCAGACTCCTCAGCATACAGAGCTGCTGAGGTAAAACGCTCCACGGCCACTTTCTGTGACCAAAGAGGAAAAAAAACACTCGTGCTCACGGCGTCCGTACAAATTAGTATGAGACTCGGTTCCTGCGAGGTCACCGGGTGCGTCCTCCTTGTTAGTTGGCTCCAGCGGCAGCCCACAGCTGGAGGGGGTGCGCTTTGTGTCAGACCAGGAAGTGACCCCCTCAAGCTGTGAGGATGCAAATCCGCGCGTAACATCTGTTTCGGCGCGAGCTCGGTGAACTCGGACTCGGTAATTTTTCTCCGCAACTCCCGGCAGGACTTTGAATGAATCTCGTCAGTTCGCGTTTGCGGCGCCTGCTGGTTTTTACAGCCGGGGTTTGTTCTCTGTGTGTCGCGTGAAAAATAAAGGACGAGTTGAAATCATCAGCAGGTCGACAGACTGAAACACCTTCGTCAACCGGAGCTGCGGCTGTTCACATAAACGGAGACGCCCTGTTTGCTTCAGGCACTTCCTCCTTCAAAACCTCTCAGAAGACGACGCACTTCCAGACTCGCTGCCACGTCTTGTCCTCTCATGTCTCTTCCTCTTTTCAGCCCATTTTTCCTTAGATTATGACTCACATCCTCCCTTGAATCACTCAAATTTCCCCCTCAAATCCATAACCTGACTCACTGCACTTCAGAATGGTACAAACAGCTCACTCATGAATTCTTCTGGTCCTGTCTTGTCTTGTCGTGGAGCTTTTAATGCACCTCCATGTTCATTTGGCATTGGACCTCCATCGCATTTATTCAGTTTCAAGCATTTTGGCCTTCGCCATGAACACGAATAACGGACGGGATTTACAGAAGCGTCGGGTGACAATAAATCGTGCCGCTGAAGTGGCCAGTGAGTCTATATAATAGCTTAAAGTGCTCCGTGATGGAAAGCACATTTGCATCTTTGCATTCTTCCCCCCATTGTTTCTCAAAATTAATGCCGCCGACACCGACGAGGCAACATGGCGAACCTTCGTTTTGTCTATTAATGGGCTTTTTAAAGTCGGGTTGTTAAATGGACGATAAAAACGAGTCCCGTTGTTGGAACGACGCACGAGGTCCCGTCGCTCATAATGCAGGTGCCAGCTTTAATAATCTTTTTTAATTTTTTTAAGTGCAAATAAAGCGCTCGCGAACACATTTGTATCATTTTTTTCTTTCTTTTTGAATCTCTTGTTGTTAAAATCCTGCAACCAATATTAAAATCGGCTGCCTTCCAGTTCGCTCCACTGCCAGCCGAGCGCCCGGCGAAGGTTTTCCCCCCGCAGACGAAGCAACAAACTAACCCAGTTTGTTCCCTGTGTGTGTGACTGCTCCCGTGCCATTGCGGGCACATCTGTGGGGAACATGTGGGCCCGCCGCGCACCGAATTAATGTGCATGTCTAACCGTTATCGAGCCCTCGTGCTTGGAAACGGAGATAATGCTGCTTTCCCGGAGGCTCCTTTGCAAAACAAGCAACTAACAGTAACCGTACATTAATTACCACCCGGGTCGTCGAGGGTCTGCGTCATGAAGCAGGAGGCCGTGCCACATGCACATACGTGTCTGGGTGTGAAGACAGCGTGTCACGATGCTGTTCCTGGATTTTACTGCTTCCTAATCATCAGTACACTGTGTATTCTGGATTAGAAGTGCTGGTGGAAAGCTATCGAGATTGTCCCGGTTCTGTGTAACAACTCTCGTCCCCCCTCCCCCCCCTCCCCCCTCTCTCTTTCTCGTCCTCCCACCAGACGCAGCGGGCGAGCACGCCGGCCTCCACAGACAGCGGTCGCTGCCCCACCGGCCGCCCGTCATCCCACTGGTGGCCCGCATGGCCGACCAGAACACGTCGGGCACCCCGGCCATGACGGAGAGGGAGGCGTCGCGGCTGGACAAGTTCAAGCAGCTGCTGGCGGGACCCAACACAGACCTGGGTAAGCCCCGGGTCCCGGCGCTCGGTTCCCACTTTGCGTCCTCGTACTTTCTCTCTGACTTTTTCTCATCGACTCGCGCTCTTTCACGTCTCACTCCGGGCCTGCCAGCTGTGCGTCGCTTTTAACGACGCTGCGAGGGGGGGGGGGAAGTCATGCCGACCATCTGGACAAACAGATTTACCATGAGGGGAGGGGAACAACACCAGCAACAACAAAAGCGACTGACAGGCCTTTGTTCTAACCAAACGACAGGCCTTTATTGTATATCCAACCCGGGGGACTTCGCGCCGCTGCCCCCAGTGGCCGGGGAAGGCCTCGCGGACTTTTTCCCGCTCTGCACAGTTAACTTTGCGGCGAACTTTCAGCAGCTGCTCCGGAGCGACTTGTTGCTGTGCGAAATCTGCGTTTTGTAACACAGCCCGCGCAGTTCAGCGTTTAGCTGAGGGTGAATTCAGGCCGATCGACAGGTCAGTTCGTAGAGGAGGATGCGCGGCTGGACCGAGACGTCTCCTAAAAGCTTTTCTTTCCTGTCTTATCTCTGGAAGAATAAGGAGGCACACCTCATGTCCTTGGGCAGCCTTTGTTCATTTGTTTGTGTGTGTGTGTCGGAGACAGAAAGGGAGCAGAGAGTGAAACCAGGGGAGGGAATTAAAAAAAAAAACAGAAGTGTGACGCTGAGCAGAATGGGCTCCGTGCCCGGCTAAATATGCTCCACGCAAAAAAAAAAAAAGAGTGTGTCAGAGATATTCCAGTGCAGTAATGACACAGTTTAAATACCGTGGCTTCTATTGTGAAATGCTAACTGTGGTCCTAATTTGCCACAACTGAAGAAGCTGTGAGGCTTTTTATTCCACACAGACTATTATTAGACACAAGCCTTTCTTTTTTTTTTTCCTACCAATTTGTCCTCCCTTTACAGCAGTCTGCTCCATGATATAATCCTAATAATCCTCCTGGTGTTTTAACCAGCGGTTGGGTCTGTGATTAGCGGTTGTTTGTGTGGAGTCATCACACATTTAGAGCCACACGGTCACATTATCTGTCCTGGGGGGGGAAGGGGCTTTTATTGTGAAGCATTTGCTTTACGTTGCATGTGACGAGTAAAATTCATTCACAAAATTGAGTTTTTATTTCAGTCTCCTCACTTTTTCTCACTTTCTGATCAGATATGTCCTCAAAGTAATCCTACTAGCTGACCGCAACCTTTTGGTGGCTGTAATTTGACACCTGCCTCCTTGGGGGCTGCCTCCTCTGAAACGCTGCGTCTCCAGCCAATGAATATACAAACCGCCCGACGAGGTCCCGGTTCAACAGTTATTAATGAGAAACCCATTTTTAATGAGCGCGTCGACCTGCATCTATAAAACTTCTGGCATTAACAGATGTGGCTGATCAGGTTGCAGCTCGACTGCAAGCGTGCAAGTTTGTCTCCTCTGGGCGACTTTGCCACTTCTTCACTTCTCTCCCCCACCCCCCACCCCCTTCCCCCTTCGGAGTTCACTTTGAGGCACGTAAAAAAAAACGCGCCCGCTGGCCGCCATCCGAAAATGTAAATGTTCATTAGGGGGTTTGGAGGGGGCCTTCGTCAGCACTCCGTCGCCACACACCTCCCCCCCAACCGAAAAACCCTTCCGAGCAAAACAAACTGGTTCACAAGTCATCAGCGTTAGTCAACAGCGGTCGCGGGGGCCGGGGCGCGCGGGCCAAAAGTGTATCTTGTACATCAGCAGAGTGTCTGGAGACGTCGGCCCCCATTAGGAGCTGCCAGGCATCACATGCCGGCTGTCTAAATTTAGTTTCGTCTCCCCGCGCCGTGATTAGATAGGCGAGGAACAGGCGAGCCACGCTGCCGGCTGCTGGCAGCATGAAAGATGAACTTCATTCACGGGACATAATTAAGTGAAGGATCGGTGGAGGAGGAGGAGGAGGGTTCGGGGGGGGAGGCTGAGAGGTGATCGGAGGGGGGGGAGAGAGGGATGGAGCAGATAAGATAAGATAAGATGAAACTTTAATGATCCCCGTGGGGAAATTGGGTCATTGCAGCGGCGGAGAACGGGATATGGATGAGAATACAGGAGGAAAAAAAAGGAGGGAGGAGGGGGCATCTGAAGGAATTTCAAGCTGGTTTAACAAACTGTTCCTGAGAATGGAAAAGTACAGACACAACAAAAGAGCTCAAATCGTAAAACTTTCATATAATTAAGATTTAATACATCCAAATTGAAGGATTTCAAGCCTTCTTAGTTTCATTCTTGATAGAATTAGCGCTTAATTCATGAAAATTGGCCATAAAAGTTTCTCTGAACGTCACGTTTTTCTTCTTTTTTAACCAGAAGATGTAAATAAATTTTAAGTGAAAGGCTGAAATTTTAAACAAACAAATTAAAAGCTGACAAAACTGAATTTTTCTCACCTGTCTCTCACGTTGGCTGACTAGAATTTCCGCTTTTTTTCTACACAGATTCCTCTTCTTGTCCTTTAAGTCGAGGTCGTCGCTTTCCCCGATCCCGCCCTCCTCCTCCTCCTCGCCGCCTGTCACACGTCCACGTTTCCCCCACAAACGCGCAGCCACCCCCGCGTGCCAGCAGACGCTGTCAGTGGGGATGACGCCCCCCCTCCTCCTGTAAAAAGGGAAATTTGACCGTCTGTCCTTGAGCTCGGGGAAAGGACCGGGGGCCGCGATGATCCATCGGCCGGTCCCCGGCTCTTGAGCGGTGTAATTAATTGCGGCGGCGGCCATGTTTTTTTTTTTTTTTGGGTCGAGCCTCCTGACACGCCGAGGGGGCCCCGCCGGTCCGCGAGGTCGTCCGTTTGTGTGCTGGCGCCGGCTTCAGGTGTGCAGCCTCACGCGCGACCCCCCTGGGGATTACAGGTGTCTTGGGGAGGGGGGGCGGGGGTCGCGCTGTGGGATATCGCAGGTGGGTGTGAATGTTTGCACCTTAAGAATAAAGAAGACAAGAGGAGAAGCGATGCTGCGTTCACCATCCTCACACCTTCCACACCTCTTTCTTTCCCATTCGTGTAAATGGGCCTAAATTACCTTCATGTTCTCCCATTCAGAAACGTATCATCCCTGTCAGCCCCCCCCACACACACACACACACACTCCCTTTCTCTCTCTCTCTTTACCTCTCTGCCTTGCTCGCTCCCTCTCTCTCTCCTTCCTCTCTCCATCCAGCCTTGCGACAGGTTGTGACAGGAGCCTGTTTAGCATGTAAGGTCGCGGGGAAGGTGATGACCCGTGCGCGCGCGCGAGCCGGGTGATTGATGTCGGGTTGATCCCGGCTAATTATTCCCGATGTCCTGAGGCGAGCCTGTCTGTTGAGTGAACCTCAACACAGCACCCACTGTATCCTCCGCGAGGAAGAAGCTTTTTTTTCTCTTTTTTTTTCAGCTGGGAGAGCAAAAAAAAAGAAAAAGAAAGTGACTCCTACTGCAGGGGACAGCTGGAGTTTCACTTCTCGTGAATGCAGTTTGGTCCAGCCGCTGCGTTTCCACTGATTTCTTGCGTTAAAGTTAAGAATCAGTTTTTTGTTTCAGCCAGCGTGCAGTCACACTTTAGTTTTTCAGTTGAGATGTGGTTGTGGTGCTTTTATGTGCGTAATTGACTGTTTCCAAGTGCATTTGTGTCCATCAGCTTGCGCGTAGCTTTCCCTCTGTTAGCCACTGGCCCTCCGACAGGCTAAAAGTCACAACATTAGATTTTACTGACTTTATGCATCTTTTTTTTTCTCCGTTTTTAATTGATTTTAAGTCCATGAACTGGCATCTGACAGGAAGCAGTTATTTGTCGGATGGCAGAAATACTGCTGTTGCTATGGCAATGCTCCTTTTCCTCCCCGTTCTCTTTCCAGGCAATTTATCCTCCCCTTTCTCTCTCACTTTCCTCTTTTCATCAGTTTTTTTGTGCTTGTTTGTGTCTCTCTCTCTCTGCTCCTTTTTTTCTTTTTTTCCACACAGGCCATTATAGAAGTCAGGGGGCCGCCTCACACACACACACACACACTCATACAGACACACACACTCCCACACGTGTTCACAAACACACGCCAAACATCCACAGTGGGCCCTACATCAGAAATAACATACAGAGAACACAGAAGCGTCGTGCATCGGTGATGAGGAAACGGGATAAACAACTAATAAGTGCCCACATCCATCCGGGGTGACTCGTGTTTGATCCCAGGCTCTGCTTGCCTGTGCGTGCGGCTCTCCTCTCTGTTGGGGGTGCTGCAGCTCTTTGTTACTCCTGCAGCGCGACGGCGCGCTGCACTCTCGCTCTGTGCGGCGCGCCCGGCCAGCCGGCCGGCCGACCGCTCCTGGGCTCCGCTTTTCTTGCACTCTGCAGCCCCCCCCACCCCCCCACCCCCTACCCCGACAATCTGCAATCCTGTTACACGGCGGTCGCAACATGACAGGCTTACCATCAGCGCTGGTTGTTCGCCCTTAATAGACGCCGTCGGAGTGTGAAGCGGGGGTGTAATTCAATTTTGAATTTGCCTCTAAAAGCACCGTCCATGTTCAGAGGTGTACGTAAGAGGCGAGGATGTTGTTTGGAGTGGTAGTTCAGGGCGAGTGGGAAAAAGCAGTGTCGAGGGAAGAAAGAACTTTGTGTTATTTATGGGTAAAGTTAAGCTTTTTATTGTTATTATTACATGTTGTAAAAGTAAAGTACAAGAACATAAAGTTACAGGTGCAGAGGATTAGGGGAGATGAACAAAAGTACATGATGTGCATCTTTTATTGTGAAATATTCAGGAAGTCCTGCATTCAACCATCAATTAAGACCTGCAGCAAGACAGACACTTTGATGCAAGATTGT
>JAUESF010000031.1:4258225-4276942 GCA_032274765.1 Malacoctenus tetranemus
GAGAGAGACATAGAGACAGAGGGAGAGGGAGAGAGGCAGCAGCAGCTTTGGTCTTTTTTGAGCAATCAGAAGATAGAAGGAAAGGTCTGGCAGCACATTGGTTGAAATACATGGCGTTGCTAGTGAGCACAGCAAAAGTAGAAGTGGTGCTAAAGGTGCATTTCACAGTTTTTCCTCTAAATTGGAAAATAACTGCTCCCCTTTTGGTCAAATTCAGTTTTGAGAAAGCCAAAAGTCTTGGATTCTTACCCTTTTTTCATGGTTAGGGGTTTATGTGTGTGTGTGTGTTTGTGTGTGTGTGCGTGCGTGTGCGCGCGTGTCTAACCAGCTCTCTCCCATGTTGCTGTCAGATCCACATAGACATTCCCAGGATGAGTCCTGAGTCTTTGGTGCTGCAGCCAAAGGTGACCGAGGTAAGGCGCACGGAGCGGACCGGAGCTGCGGCCGCGGCCCCGCTCGCTCGCTCCGCCCCGTCGGCAACGAGCCGCGCACACTCTCACAAACAGTCCCGGACTGTTGTCAGTTGGCTTGGCTCCAGCCGCCCCGCCCCGCCCCGCCCCGCATCCAATCGTCTGGCTCCCCTCTGACGAAATCTGTCCGTCTGCCGTGTTGTTCAACTGTGGGTTAAACACTCTGAAATGGTGGAAACGCGGTCCCTCACACACGCACACGCACACACTTGCATACATCAAGGCCCTGTGTTGTCCACAGTGCTGATATTGATGACTCATTGTCATGCAGAATTAGCAAATATTGTGTTAACGCACACACATTTTTCCACATTTCAAACACTGATTCACATACTTGCACCCAGGACCACAGCTGCTTTCCATTTCAGACCACTGAACCCCTCCCACCCCCTCTTCAATCGAGGACACCAATCCACTAACTGTTGCTCTCGCTCTCCGTTCCTCGCTGTCCGTGACGGCCAGATCCGTGCTAACCTGCCCCGTTGCTTCAGTGTTTGTCTTTTTTTTTTTTTCTTCTTCTTTCTCTCTCCCTCTTTCTCTCTCTCTGCAGATTCACATTGACATACCGAGAACTAATCCTCTTATTCCTCTCTTTCAACAAGCTTCTGTCCAAGAGGTGAGACCCCTCCAGCTACACACACGCACACCCTCCCTCACCGAGCAGGGTTTTCCCCTTTGACTCTTAATTAGGCAGATGTGGCGACACCATCGTGGAATTGGAAGTGGCAGATACAGGAGGAATAGGACAGACTCATGATTTAAATGTTTGAAAGGAGTCATTGTGGTGTTTATCTTAAGAAGTCAGAGCTGTTTCAAATTGACTCGGGGTCCAAAAACATCTTCATCACGACAATTTGAAACGGGGAAAACCCTCCAGCGCACTGCATGATCCGGCATGGACGCACACGCAGCATCCAGCGCATCTGTTCAAAGGAGGAAAAACTAACGTTCACAGCCGTGCATGATCACGCCAGGTCGGCCCGACACCTCCCCCCCCTCCTCCTCCTCCTCCCCCCTTCTGCACGTCCGGCGCTCTCCTCTCCACTCTTGTCTTTATGGCGCTGCTGAACCAAAACGCATCTCTGGTCACAGTCGGGTGCCGCGTTGTCGAGGGTGTAAAAAGTAATTAGCTCGACAGAAAAACCCTCTGAAGCGGCGTGTTTGATGGCAAAACAACTATCAGTGGGAGATGGGCACGTTAGGAGTGCATAGAACAAGTCCCACGTCGCTCCAATGGAAAACTACAAAGCCTTTGGAATTTACAGCGTTGGTATTAGTTACAATGTAAACGTGTTCGGCTCGTTTTAGCCCCAAAAAAAAGACTGGAGCTCGTGTGGAAGAAGTCGGCTCAGCAGGTCTGAGGGAATATCTGCGCAGCATCCCAACGCAACTTAACACGGAAATTAACCTGATTCCATTCATTTATAGGGGGGGGGGGGTTAAGCTTATCTTATTATTACGGCGCTTTTGGGAGGACCTGTCATACCGGGAACCGCCGGCCTGAGAAGCACAGGCCTGAGAACACCGGTAGAGAGAAAAAGAGAGGGAGGGGAAAATAAAGCCCATAATGAGGTGGAGGTTAATGAGGTAGCTGAAGGGCTGCGGGGCTGCTCTGCGTGCACACCTGCGCCGAGGTGCGAGCGCGCACGTGGCGTTTAGGTGAGAGGGATAAAAAAAAAAAAAGGGAAGCGAGGCCTTCGGCAGCGTGTGGACTCGTGCACAAGTGCAGGCACTTTGATGCAAGCACGCAGGGCCCCAGGCAGTGTCACCCCCCCCCACTGCCCTTCCATGTTGTCGATACAACTCGGGGCTTTTATTGAGAAAGGACGAAGAAAAAAAACAAACTCTTATTTTTTATCCAAGGCTCCAGAGCCCCCCCCCCTCCCCCCTCCACCTCGACCCAGAGAGATGATTTGTTGAGCCTCTCGCCAATCTCCCCTGCAGTCTTGATGGAACTCCGTAACACAGAACAAGGGTCGGTGTGCATCCCAGCCCCCCCCCTAAAAAAAGAGCATCACCCTGCCAGTGTTTAATCCCATAAAGAATGAGATATGAGTTTATTTCGAGAGTGACAGAAGCGTGAGATATCTCTAGGGTATACGGAGGCCGGGGGGGGGTGGGTGTGGCCCGTCCAGGTGCCGGAGTCGGTCGTATTAAGGAGGGAAATCCATTTGCGTGCTAGAAAAAAAAACAAACAAGCGGAACATCGAGCCCCCTCCCTCGTTCACCGCGGCCGACAGCATCGAGCAGCCGGCCCATAACGAAGATGGAAGTGTTTGCCTTGCACAAAAAAGGTGTTGAGGGGGGGAAAAAAGGGAGAGAGAGATGGAGAGAGAGATGGAGGAGAAAAGTGACTCATAGTGGGAGGGGGAAAAGCAAAACACAAACCAAAAGAGAAAAGAAAGAGGACCGGCCTCACAACAGAGAACAGAGTTCAAAGTCGGCTTTTTCTCTTCTTCTTCTTTTGGAACTAAAAATGCAGCAAAAAGCGCTGAAGAGTGCGGTGTCACACAGTGATAACAAAGCACCAAAGAAAGTGATTTATCTGGGATTCAGACGGTCTCCATCCATTTTCGGAACGGCCACATATCTTTGTAGAGATCCTGAGCTGACCTCGGCCAGGGTTTTTTTACTCATATTCCACCCGAACTGAACCGGAAAAACACGGTAATTGGCACCGTCTGAATGTTGTCTCAACTTCACCGTTCACCTTTTGATATAATCAGGCTGTGGGTCTCAGCCGGGCTGAAGGTGAGACTCCCGAGTCCCTCTGAGAGAAGCAACAGGACTCGCGTGAGCCGATCGAACTCCTTCACATGTTTTTTTTCCTTCTCTTTTCTCTCGCCGACTTAAAAACAACCAAACGAAGGCTGTCCGTCATTTTGACAGACGAGATCAGCGAGGTCGCATCTCTTCAGTCACTTCCATAAACTGCCCTATTATCAAAACGCGGAATGACAGGTAACAAAATATTTTGACGGGAATCAAACGGCGCTCGACGGGGGGAGGGGGGGGGTCGCAAATGAATGAGAAACGGAGCGAGCGGATTGATTCCAGCCTGCGGCGTGGTTCCTTTTCTCTTCTGATCCTTCTGTTGGTTAAAGATCGTTCAAATCTGCGCAAACTGTCGTCACTTTCAATTTTTTTTACCTCACGTTATTTCCCCGGATCGCCGTCAGACCCTGTCCGACACTTTTAGGATCCACTGGACGGGTTGCAGGGTGTCATGTGTTTTTTCTTAAAGGCACAGTACGCCTTCACCGATGCTCTTTCAGATTATGAGGCAAAAACCCCAGAAGTTGGTCGAAGGCCCTGATTAGGTAGAATAGAATCCCTTAGAATATAAAGCTGCCGATTCAGTTGATTCGCTCCTCACCAGCTTCACATACGTGATTCCTGCTGCTGCTTCCTCCACACGTTGCTCAATTTACTTTTGCTTGGATCAAACATCACTCTTCAATTTCTCTTGAACTAATTAATGATGCCTCCTAATTTTTTAGTCTTGTTTATGACATATTTACTCTCCTGATGTCAGTTTCTTCTCCTGTTGCTGCTCTGTTTGTTTTAATCGCGCCCCGTGCCAGCTTGTGTTTTGACTTCATTGCCTTTGTGTGTGTGTGTGTGTTTTTTTTTTTCCCGCACACAAGATTTTCGAGCGCATCCTGTTCATCTGGGCCATCCGCCATCCAGCCAGCGGCTACGTGCAGGGCATCAACGACCTGGTCACGCCGTTCTTTGTCGTCTACGTCTTCGAGTACATCGGTGAGTGGCCTCGCCTCCTCCGCAGACGCACGCGCTCGCTTTCCCTTTTTTCACTTTCCCTTGAAAAGCGGCCGCATCTTTAGCGCCGGCCGGCTTTTGAAGTGAGGATCACTCGCGTCTCTGCGCCGACCCCCCCACCACCCCCAACGGAAAGCGCCCGCTCTCTGGGATGCCGAGTGGCACCTTTTTTTTTTTTTTTTTTGTTGCTGGCAGCAAGCGAGAGTTTGCCGGCCTGGTTCATCGCTACAGGTCGCAGGAAAATCAACCCCCGGGGGACCCCGAGAGAGACCGCCTCTCCTTTTTCTCACAAGGCGCTGACCAGAAAGCTCTCGGTGCTGCACTCCTTCGCACTCCTCCCCCTCCCCCCCTCCCCCCTCCCCCCTCCGCTCCTCTTTCAGCCAGACGAGCGCCTCTCGCTCCCAGTCGGTGGTTTTAAAGCTCGATTTATCAAAGCGCTCCCAAGTTAACACTTCCGACTAGACCGTATGCGTGTGTGTGCAGAGAGAGCATGACATGCAGAGGCGTGCGCACGCGCGCGTGTGTGTGTGAGGTTTTTTTTTTCCCTTCCTTAATCCTCCGCCGCCCTCCTGCTGCGCGCGTTTATGTTGTGCCGCGTTTACGCTGATGAACGTTTTTTTTTGATTCCACTCTCACACTTAATTCTTCCAACAGTATAAACACACTCCTCCACATCCAAAGCGCCGACAGACTGTAAGCAGTGGAACTGACGACCGCCAGTGTAACGGGGGGCGCTGCGCCTCTCGTCGATTTCATCCTCGCGAGCGTTTGAACTCCCAAAAAAAAAGTGACCTGCTAAAAATATTGTGCCCCCCTCTCTGCGTCTTTCATCAGATCGCTGACAGTACAAACGGTGGCCGCGTGGCGTAATATGGGACACCATCTTTTTTTTGTTGCTTGACGCTGGATGTATGCGTGCGAGCTGATGCATATTCATTTCCAGCCCCAGTTTCAGGGAAAAAAAAGTTGGCACGGTGACTCGGATGTAAAATCCAAAATGTAGCGCGAGGACGCGCGCAGCTTTAAGCTCCGTAGTGGAATCGATTCCGGGACGGTGTACCAAACGTTACCACGGAGAAATCTCCCAAAACACGCACTCGATTGCTGCCACAACAATGCTGTCATACTATCTGGCTTTATTGTGGTATTCATGTTCAGTTTTTCACCGACTACAGATTTTGGCACTGTAGTTTGCAAATTTCGACTTAAATGAAACGTTGAACGCGCGAGTTGCTGTAAATACTCTTCTGCAGTCTGCGCTTCTTTATCTGCCCGTCAACTTTCCCCCCCCAGAGCGTTCCTAAGTGGAAACCGCAACGCTCTCGCTCGGCCCCGTCTTTGCGGTCGCAGAGATACAATTAGGACCTCCGAGTTAAGTGTTTTGAAAAGCTCTCCGGAGGTCGGGACTCCGAGACGCCCGCGGTTCCTCGCCGTTCCCTCCTGAACTAATGAGTTAAGTTCGACTGCCGCTCCAGCGACTCTTTCTTTTGAAATGTTTTCTCTCAAACGCAGAAGTTTGTGGAGCAGCGCGTCCTCCAAAGTGTACCTGAGTTCTTCTTCTTTTTTCACCCCGGTGAACTCTCTAACCTTCGGAAACGGCGAGGTTACTGGAGGTTTGCTGCATTCCAGCTTGAAAAAACTTGACAATTATGTTTGAATGACAGAATGTGAGAGCTGCTTTTTTATATATATATATAAAAACACGAGGACCTCAAGACCTTCACTGACAACCAGGCTATCAAAGCGTGTTTGTTTTTGATTTTCAAATATTAACAGAGCTGCAGAAATCAAGTGTTTTCATGTTTGCAGTGGGAGTCGTGCAGCGCCGACGAGCAGCTCTCCCCACGTCCTGTTTTTTTGACTCGGCCTTCCTCGTCCTTCACGTTCCCCCCCCTGCTCTTCATTACGGCGCCCTCCTGGTGTCTCACTTCCTTCACCTTTCTCTCGCTGCCATTTCCTGCTCCAGGTATTCCCTCCCTCTCTACCTTCCCCTTAGTATTTGTTTCCCCTCTCTCTCTCACTCTCCCCCTCTCTCTCTCTCGTTGCCTTCCTCTGTGGGCGAGTCAGACTCCCCTGTCAGATCTTCAAAGCATCACCCCCCCCTCCATGCTTTGTTCCCTTGTATCTCCATGCGCTGATGAGCCTTGAATAACACACACAGCCAGCAAACCTTCAAACGTGCCGGGGCTGGCATCTTACATGATGGGTTGATGTGCTGCGGTGTTGTTGTTAGGTGCTCTTGTTTTCTGATGCAGAGAGGGAGAGCAAGAGAGGGAGAGAGAGAGAGAGAGAGAGAGAGAGAGAGGGAGAGGGAGAGAAAGAGAGAGAGAGTCGAGGCAGAGAGCGGTTTGGCACTTTCATGCGGTGGGCCCAATTTTGCTTCTTTGTGCAGAGGTAGAAAGTGTGAGGTGCACTCTCGCGCTCATGCTGCCGCGTGCTCTGCACCGCGCCACATTCCTGCTTCCTCTCTCTGTTCCTTTTGCCTCCTTTGTGATTGAGGTCATGAACATATGGCGAGAGCAGAACATCTTAATTTACTCTTTTCTGATTTGTTGTGAAAAATTTGAGCTGTACTCCCCCCCCCCTTCCTCCCCCTCCCTCCTCTCTCTCTCTGGATCAGGTACAGTCAGATTTCTGTGCTTATTGCTGAGGATGAAACAAGCCACACGTTAATGATGAGGCATCATTGGGAGAAGCACCACACCTCCAGTCGCTCTAATTGGTGTGCAAACATGCTGCATGGCATTTCTGGCAGTTTTTGAGCTCATTCGAAGGACGTTGATTTGTTTTAGGTCAATTTCTGAATGTTTTCCGATGTCGTGACGTTTATGAGGGATGTGCATTTGTGGGATGAGCAGCAGAGCTGACCAGGTAGCCTCAGGCACTCTTGTGATGTCAGAGCGCCTCTTCTCCTGTCACTATCGACTCCTATTCCGAGCTTTTTTCTCCCATCATTCGAAGCAATCCTGATGCTCACATCCTGATTTGAGCCGATATCGAGTTGGGATTCTGTCACCTGTTGCAATCACTGAGATATCCTCAGTCTCAGAGACGTGTATCCCCAAGAGATGACAGTTCTCAGAGACTACCCCCCCAGGAAATTGGGACATGAGAGGACAGAACCACTCGCCGGCAGCGTCGGCGGAGTCTGCATGAATGCTGGTTGCAGACCGGGGGGACGTCGGCTCTCAGTCACGGCGCGAACAGGCCGATGACCAACACGCCGAGGAGGCGCCAGGCTGGTGTCGCTGTGTCTGGTTCTCCCACGTGGTCCCGAAGCTTAAAATAAAAAGGTCGCGTTGCCAAATCGTCTCGATTCTTCTGTCTCCGTTCATCCAGGCCGCTGAACAAGGCTGGACAGCGAAGCGAGATGTTGGCAGAGGAAACTCAGCAGATTTCCTCAGGATTGCGGCCTTCATCATTAGCGCTGTTTCTGGTGGGACCGGCCTCCGATAACCAGTTTGACTCGGTGGTTTTACTCATTGATTTCCTTACAATTCAACCCATTAAGAGCAACGTTATCCTCGCTCTCTCTTTGATGCGATGCACGTCTCACCAGCAACGCGTCCGCCGTCACTGCGGCCGACCCACTTTCCCTCCGATGCATCTGTTTCCGCGCGCGTCCTTCCAACAAAGGCCTGCTCTTTGCCTGCATGTTTATTGCCAATCTGTGGTTTGGCTCCGCCGCTCGGCGGAGAGCAAAGACCTCTTTTTTTTTTTCCCGGGACGCCTTCCACGCGGGTCAGCCTTCTTTTTTTTGTGATCCTGTTCCGATTGTAGACGGCTGCACTTTGACTCCGGCAGCTGCGCGCGCTGTGATTATATCTGAGTTATAGGAAGTTTCCCTTTTTTTCATGGCGCTCAGGTTCAGGCTGTGTTTGCAGGGGGCGGTCAGCAGGGACGCGTTTGCTTCTTTTTTTTTTTTCTTTCTTTTGATTAAACTTTGGATGGATTTTGCTTTTGAGATCTTTTGAAATCCCCCTCCAGTTTGGCACCGGCAACCTTTCCTCTGAAGGCTCCGTGGGGGTGGGGTGGGTGGGGGTGGGCTCTTTAGATCTTGCCGTGACGACGACGCACACTCGAGCCGCAAAGGAAGCAGCGGAGCCCAAATGTCACCGTGTTCGACACGAGAGGCTCCGCCTGTCACGACCAAAGGAGCTTCCTGTCGGTGAGTTCAGATACTCGCATTCACACGGACCTGTTGAACGTCTCCTGATGCTTCAACCCAAGTTGTGGAGCGAACGCTGCTTCATTTGAAACAACAACTGGCTTGCGTGTGAAACGACCGCGAGCACGGACAGTAAAACCGGAGCGATAAAAACGGACGGTCATAAAAAGAAGGGAAACGATGATCTGAACAGTGCAGGCGGGCGTGAATTTATTGCCGGATGCGGCTTTAATTATTGCCAAAAAAAAGTTGCGACTTCATGAATATTTAATGCGTTCATCACACACGGATGTGGAGTCGACTGTCACGCTGGCCTGAATTCACCCCTCGCTGTCGCAGAGTTGTTATTTCAACAACAGGAGATGAGCAGGAGCCACTCGAGCGTCCGCCTGCAGCTCGTCGCAGTGGTCGATAAACTTCTCTTTGCCTCATAAAAAGGCTTTTTAATCCCATTTTAGAGTGACTCAAACATTACAGTGAAGCCAAACACTGTTGGACTCGCATCTACTGATTTGCAGGAGCCTGTGTGATTGCGAGTCAGACATCCTCCGTGCAGGAGAAGCCTCCACCTGTGACCTCTGAGTCTTGGACCCCTGTGTAGGAACCGCTGCCTTAACACACCTGTTGGGAGCTTGTTTGACATCACTCCCGACTGTTTTGATATCGGCGCGACGGCGCGATCAGCTCGAGTTGTTGAACAGGAATGTGGACCAGAGTGAGATAAAGGAGGCTCATATTGTCTGACAAGGAAAGGTCAGGTAGCGGTGCGAGCGCGATCCCTTCGGAGATGAATTAAGCTTTAAAACCGAACAAAAAAACCCCCCTCTCTGTTCCTCGTCTCTTTCTCCCTCTCTCGGAAAGTCCAAACGTTCATCCGATTTAACGCCCTTGCCGCGAAAAAAACGCGTTTGTTGTGTCGGCGCGATTTTAAACACTCCGACCGGCGTTTGAGTGACAGTCGGTATCTGTCGGCGCGAGCCGGTGCCGTGATGGGAGCGTGATTAAGACTTTGAGCGGTTTGAAGCCTCCTAATCTGTCCTCTAAGCAAGTCTTTGCTGTGTGTGTGTGTGTGTGTGTGTGTATTCCCTGGTGAAGGTGTCGGAGCACCTCCGACAGATATTTTTCTCTTTTTTTTCCGTTCCGCCCTCCTCTGCGGCTCTCTCGCGTGTTTAGAGATCCTCCTTTGATGAATCCCTAAGTTTTATTTGCCACCAGCTCTCGTGCTCTCGCCTTTCGCCCTGAACACGAGGAGAAGGAGGGAGGTCGGAGGAAGACAGCGGCTAACAGCCGTACTTGGCTGCCCACACAATGTTTGTCTGGCTGTGTTAGCTCACGAGCCTCGCGTTTGTTCTCCTCTTCTCGTCCGTCACTTTGCAATCGTCTCTCTGTTTTGTTTAGTTAGTTTTTTTCTCTCCCTCTCGCTCTGCTTCTCGAGGAGCCTCTGGTTTGGCACTGCAGGCCTTGTTCAGCTGCCATACACCCCATTTAGCTTTTGATGACGCGACGCCCTGCGACTTCTTGCCTCCTTTTTTTTTCCCCACCAACTTTCATTAACACCGCGGCTCTTAATCCAAATTGAAAAGTTCCAATTGGTGGATTATTGATGAGCTCCTGCGAGGCTGCGGGTGGAGAAGCTCGCTCCGAAGTTGCTCCGCATCCACTCGGACTGTTAAGCAATCCGGTTGGCCTGTCCTCGCTGTCAAGGCAGGAATTGATTCCGGGGGGCGGGGGGTCTACCTTCTTCTCCAGCTGTGTATTTTCACTTTACTCCCCCCCCTCCTCTCTCTTTCCTCCCCATTAGCCAACAATACAAGTCCTCTAATTAAGGCCAGTATAGGCCGTGGCAGGGCATGAAGCAGGGCCAGGCTTCTTTTAATGTGGAGAGGCTATTGATTAACCAGGGGATCCATAATGTAATCTACATGCTAACATCTAAGTATGGATCCGCTCCGGAGAAAGATGAGAACAGTGGAGTAACCCGGACGAGACTGGGGGAGTGGGGGGGGGGGTATTTCAGAAATCCAGAGGTGATGGTCTGACAGTGGTGAGTGAAGGAGCAGCAGAGCCAGGATGGAGACAAAGTAGTCGAAAATCACGGGCAGCCAGAGCGTCTCTTGGCAGGCTTAAGTGTAAGAAAAGAGTGGGGGCATGGAGAATGACAGAGTGGGGGTGGGGAGTGGGGGGGGGGTGCAAACAACAGAGCAGGAAAACAAGATTTTCGACGAAAGAGAGAGAGGAAGAAATGACCGAGTGGGGAAAGTGGCCCCCATGCTGTCAGGAAGCAGCCCGACCAGGCAGTCCTTCCTCCCATCAAGTGAGGGCTCGAATGGCCTGTTGTACCCGATCGCCGTCCAGCGCTTTTTGAAGCTGCACTTGTCATCGCGGGCAGGAAAGTGACTCGCACGTGTCGCTCGGATTGGGCGGAGAAACCCAGCAACTAGCCATGTACTACGCGAGGGAGAGACGTACGACTGTTGCGTGGAGTTCTTAAGTCTAATTTGCACGTTAAAGATCAGCCTGTGGTTCCTCTGACACTGAAGTACACCGGGAAAGAAATAAACGTTGCTTATTTGGTGACAAGGACCTCATTTTTTTTCTCCACTTCTGTCTGTTGAACTTGGAAGTATAAAAAAAAGCTGTGTTTGAAAATCAAAAATAAACACATCATCCTTAAAGTATTTGAAGATAATGGAAAAGAACGACTCTTCAGTTCGAAGGGCAAAAGTGTTGCGCAGTTGTTCACTTCACTCGCACTTTGTAGACATGTGTTGTCGTCCTTGTCGAAGTAAGATAATGTGCTTAGTGCATGAGGGCCCTTGAGGATGGATGACTGAAGACAGATGTAAAATGCACTAAGTTGAGCATATTTTAAAAGTTGAATGGGTTTTTATTGCAAAAAAAAAAAGAAGGGAGCCCCTCGTCTCCAAATGGACTGCGAATTACCAGAGAGCGTCGAGGGCCCCGAGAGCAAAAGCCTTTGACAACCCAACCGGTGCCACTCGGAGAGAGCCACGCGGAGGTAAAAAGGACAAATAAGGTGCCTAACCGAGCAGCGCCAAGTCCATAAAATCTGTGCGATCTCAGAGACGCGTCCTGCCGGGAACGGCTTGGATGGAGGGACTCCCGGAGGTCTGGCTTTGGCTTTGAGAGATGTGCGTTTTAACCCGTCTCTTCTTTTTCCTTTTTTTTTGTGGTGCACATAAAGGCTCCGCTGATCCCCCCGACACATGCTTCTTCCTCACGAAGCTTCTCCTTCCAAAGCTCTCACAAATGCAGACAAATGTGTACTTTGCTTCACAATATGCTCCCCTTATGCCGAGCGACTGCAGCCTGCCACGGGTGCACTGGTGAATTATACACGGGATGTTTAGTCGGCTTTTAGGCCGGTAAGAGCTTTACGTCACCTCCCGCCTTTTTTGTTTTTTCTCTCTCTGACATTTTACGTGGTTTTAGACCGCGCAGCTATGAAACGAGCTTCGAGGCTCGAGCGCAATTCTGTTAACAAAACTGGATCCAACGGGGGGAGAGCGTTCGCCGCGACTCCACCGCGGTTTGCTCACAAAAGAACACCTCTTTCCCACGAGTACCTACTCAGCGCCACTCAGATTTGGAGCATTTCCATTAGGTAAAAGCACCGACGAGCAACTTTTATTGAATTCTTTCTCGGTTTATGTTCCAGGCCAGCTTAGTCGAGCTGAGTCGCAGGGATCCAATCAGCCATACGTGCGATGGGAGCCATTTTTTTCTGCCGTGTGGTAGACGAGAGCGTTAAGCATGAAGTCGTCTTGACTTCATGTTGCATCTGTGAGTGGAATTGACCCGACCAGACATCTTTCTCTCTCCTTCCTCCCCAAAAAGCAAATCTTAAATACCTCAGAAATGGACACTGATGATGCAATTTGCAACCAGAGATGTGGTATCGATGCCCCAGCTGTCAGTCAATACTGCCGAGCGTCTCCAATAGTTTGGCTTCAGTTTGGTCCGACAGCAGGAAGCGGTGGCGTGCCATCCATCTCTCTCTCCGCTCGCTTTCATGACTGGGAGAAACATTGGGGAAGACGGTGTTCACCGTGTCCTACATCCAACCTGCAAAGTTTGCTTTGTTCTCCGCCCAGAGGAAAATAAAAGGTTGTGTTGAGTTAACGTTCCCTGTATGGGATCGAACCCCCTCCCCCACTCACCGCCTGGCAGTCCCTCTCGCAACTTTGTTAAAATTAACAACCGAGGAGCGAGTACTTTGATCTGATAATGAGGGCCGCTTTGAATGGACTCGCCCGGTCACTTTAATCTGGCCAATGGAGTGACTCGCCAACGGGAGCCTTGGGGGAGTTTTATTGGCCGGAGCGCCGGCAGAGAGAGAGCGAGAGCGAGCGAGTGAGCGAGCATCCCACTTTGTCCCGGGAATCCAGAACAGTGGAAATGTGGGCCATATTGTCCCGTCAGCGTGCCAGCTCTCCCACCCTCTGGACAGCTTCAGCTGCGGGGGTTTCGTACGTATATACCACCACCACCCCCCCTCTTTGGAATCTCCACCTGTGCCAGTTCCAGCCCCCCCAACGCTGAGTTCAACTCTGGTGCTTCCTTCTCTATTTTTTTAACCACAGAAACCGGCATAATATGTCGTCTCTCTCCTCCTCTTGTTGTTTTCCCATCCGACCGCCCTCCCTGCCACCCCCCCCTCCTCCTCCTCCTCCTCCTGCTCTGTCTTTGCATCCGTCCATCTGCCCCGTTTGTCTGTCTATAGATTGAGCAATCTGCGGCGTGGATCTCGGCCAGGAGGCGGTTAACTAATATCGGCTTGCGTTCTCCCGGCGGTCTGGCCACTGTTTGGTCGAGTCTTCTGTTCTAAGTCTGCCTCTGATTAACGTCTGTTATTAGCTCTAATGAGCTGCTTAGTGATTGCCTGCGCACAGCTGCTGACATCCAGCAGGAACACTGTCTTTTCTGGTTTGCTCCTTATCTACTTTTGCTTTCTCTAATTTCTCCTGCTTTAATCATTGGCGGAGGCTTCGGTATTGACTCGGCGCGCTGCATTATTTTCCCCCAGACAGTTGGAGATTTGTTCTTCAATTTTCGCCGACGCCAACTCACCCCCGTTGTCTCTCCGCGGGGGCCCGGCGCTCCGCCTCAGTATCCACTCCTCTATTTGGTTTGGAAGGCAATCACCATGTTTCAGGGGTTAAGTAATAGCATTGGGACCGGCAGAAATTGAATCGGCGTCGCGGTTTTGACCGTCTGCGCCGCGCGTCTCCCGGCTTTCTCCGGATAAACGTCTTTGTTTCGTTCCCCCTGAAACGTGTTCCTCTCGCTCACATATTTGATTTTTTTTTTTCCTCCCCATCCTCCGTTTTGTATCGCTTTCAAGAGGTTACATGCAGCGTCCTTTATCGCTCCAATTTTTACACATATTTTGAGGTTGTGAGCGTCGGGCACTTCTCTCGTGCATTTTTCAAGCCACTGGTTTATAAATCACATGGAACGAGATAAATCGTGTGAGTGTGCATTCAGATCGTCTGCTGATCAAACATTTAACCACCTTCTCAATTCTTCTCCAGTTTGGAATTCCATGTCAAAATTTAAAATGTAGTTTTCAAATTTAAATATTGAGTTTTTTTAACGTCTTTTCCATCAATATGCTTTTTTTTGGTAAGTTTATCAACAGATTACTACGAATATGTCGGGCAAAAATGGAGCATTTTCTACAGTTTGGTCCCAGATGTACCAGAACAGGTGAGAAACGTGGCGGTTGCCCTCGGTCGCACAGCAAACAATTCAGCAGGTGAGACAGGAAGTGTAATTACAGAGGCTACAATCGGTGGCAGACCAAGAGGACTCGGGAATCGCTCGTTTCGTCACGTAATTGCTCGTTGTTTGTGCGCGTGTTGGTTTGTTTTTAATTGCACGTTGGGGAAAATGACACGTTTTTGGTAGTCGGCGTGGAAACAACCAGCGGAGGCAGTCAGTCAGTCCGGCCACTGCGAGTGGCGCCACAATAGGAAATGCAGAGCTGAGAAATCGATAGCGCCGTGCTTTCATCTGCATCCGGCCCCCCCAAGTCTTATTTCCCCCCCCATATGGCTCCAGATAAAAAGCAGTGGAGCCCCTCAGTGATCCAATAGTTCTGTCAAGAAAAAAAAAAGATGTATCTCCTTTGAATAATCGCAGGGGTTATTGAATATTTTTAGATTAACTTAATTACTTAACTATAAAAAGCCATAAATTGAAGCTCTCCCTCACGGAGGGGAAAGAAAGAAGCGTCAGATCTCGCCAAGTCTCCATTTCTGCGCGTCAGCGGTGTGACTGGGAGGAAAAAGGAGGAGGAGGAGGGGTGGAAAAAAAATCTGTTTTATCATTCTGTCACCAGCGAGACGCGTTCCGCTTGACCTGATGCAATTGGAGGCAATTGAAACAGTCATCTTACCGTGCTGCTGCCGCCGCCGCCGCCGCTGCTGCTGCTGGTGGTGCGTGCTGTTTTGGGTTGCATCAGGACCACGTGCTCAGACGACTGGCGCACAGTTCACGAGTCCGACAAGAGACGCTCACGGATACGTCTGCGTTTTTTTTAAACACAAGCGCGTCGTGAAAACACATTCGTGCAAAAGACGCGTTTTCCTCACTGGCTTTTCTTCCCTGCCTCATCGGGCCTGTTGTTGTTCATCCTGACTCTTTGTTACTGTTATGCTGATGCGTTTTTTTCCACCCCCCCTTTGGGTTTTTTTTCTACTCGCACATCACACACTCTAATGACTTAATGGACTGATCCTTCGCTTACATCTCGGCAAACTTTTTTTTTTTCGCAGCCTCCCAGATGCGCATTAGGAAGGCTGAGTGACTGCGCTTTGAAATAATTGAAGGAAATGTGTTTTGGCTGCTTGTTTCAACTGGTAGGGAAAAAAAACACTCAAGTTCTTCACTTTATCTCCGTCTCCACCTTGTATTAAAAACTGCTATATTACATGAAACCTGAGGATGATGCATCCTGTGTGCCACACACTGTCGATAGAGAAGAAAATTCTGTTATGTAACTTTGAAAATCTGCTAAAAAGTTCTTCTGTTTCTTAGTTTTTGCTTGGATTATATATGATACGTTGCGCTATTTACTGACTAATCGTGTATTTCAAATTGTTTTGTTGCATCCGTTGAACGACTCCTTCTGATTGGCCGTGACGTGAAGAAGACAGCATCATTTCCACCTGCCTGTGCACACTGTATGAACACGGGCAGCCGACGGAGCAGCCGCAGAACAGACGAGCAGAATCAGATGAGACAGATGCAAGTCTGAGAAACGCTGCGTGCGCCTGATTTTTCCAAAGTTATCATCTCTGATTACGAGTCTGCCACTATTGAGTACGAGGCACGAGGCAGCCATGTGTACCCCCCTCCCCCGATCCGCTTTATGCTCGACAAAACTAGGGCTTCACCTCGTGGTAACCTCTCCGACTCATCAGTTCAACCTTCTTTCTTTTTATAGCACCAAAACAAAAAGAAGCGAGTTTTGATCTCGTGTTTTTGTTATTCGGATCACGAGACGATTCCAGATTCGCAGAGACTTTGACCGAGGAGGCAAACCAGCGCACGTTTCAACACCTCCACTTTGATTACTGACAACTGTTGCTTCGCGCATTCCCCCCCCGCCCCTCCGTGGGCGTGAGCACCGGGTCCGACCCGCAGCTTGTCCTCCCGCGACTCCTGTCATCCATCATCCGTCTCCTCCCGCGTGTCACCGTCGTGCAGGAGCAAAAAGAAACACAAACAAGCCCCCCCCCCCTTCATCCCGGCCTCGCATCGCTGGCCGGTCGCCATGGTGACGCAATGGCTGCGGCAGCAACGGTTACTTCGACGCCGTGGCCTTATTCAATATTAGACACTTGAAGCTTGTTCCATAACACGCCATCTTACCACGGGGCAGAGCGGATCATTATGTGTCTGCACATTGGCAGATATGGCATTAATAGCTGTATTCCATTTGATGTCAAGGACTTAACATTATCTTGCCAGCAGCTTTGGGGGGCCCGCTGGTTGATGTATGGACACGCGGCGCGCGGCGCTGATAGTGGGTGATGAGAGCGTCGCGAGAGCGATCGTGTAGATTCGACGGCCCGAGGCGTTCCTTATCGTCAGCGAGGCTGAAGTTCACCACCGCTTTTCAGCGAGCGCGCTCGACGGTGCAGTTTGAAGGAAAAGGAGTCAAAAAAAAAAAATCGGAACTTCTAAGAACTGCGCAGCGAAGACCCCGGATGACTCCCACTTTCTGGAAGCAAGACGGGTGATTTTTTTTCGATAGGTTTCCCGAAGCCAGAATCCGTGGAAACAAAAGAGCTCGTTTCAAGCGAGAGGATCGCCCAGTCGATCGAGGGAAGGAGCGGAGGAAACAATTAACAACTTTCCCCTTTTCTCTTTCTGCAGCTCAGTTCCACACTTTCCGTCTCCGAGCACATCCTCCTTTCACCTCCACGTGTCTATTTTCATACACTCGCGTCATGTGTCACACACACTGCCAAAAAACCTGTTCCCACTC
This sequence comes from Malacoctenus tetranemus, assembly GCA_032274765.1. Classification (NCBI taxonomy): domain Eukaryota; kingdom Metazoa; phylum Chordata; class Actinopteri; order Blenniiformes; family Labrisomidae; genus Malacoctenus; species Malacoctenus tetranemus. Next base: position 4,275,162 of record JAUESF010000031.1, read on the forward strand.
GGCTCGCACCTCCTGTGATTACATATATTCGCGTGTGTTCGCTGTGTGACATCAGGTCTGCCAGGTTGCGCCTGTTACTAATTATTCGACACGAGCGATATCGCCTCGTAGGGGAAATTGTTGTTTTGTGGCGCTGGGATAGAAGGTTTTTTTCTGTGGCTGCGGCTGCCATCTTTGAAGAATCACCGAGTGAACCGGCAGCCGACTTCTGGCCTGGTTGTTTCCTGGGCGTCGGGCCTCGGCCCGTGTCACCGGGGTGTCGTTCCCCCTCGCAAAGTGAATTGTGACGCGCTCGGCTTCCAAGCGCCGCGACCGTCGTGTCATTAGATTCATTAGATTCCACCTGAACCGCGGCTGTAAATTAGAAGTAATGAGCGCGGGGCGCCGCCGCCGCGCGCTCTTGCGAGGGTTGTATTGCGGAATCTTGTTCAAACCAATTCGGCGCTATCTCTCCTTTAGCAGGCGGGCGACTCAAGTTTCCCGGTGATTAATTTGAACCGGCAGAAGGTTGTCAAACGGGACTGTTTTCTTTTTTCATTGCCAGTCGCTGTCTGCACTGACACACACTGGCTCCCTGCGCCCGGCGCACACACTTTATGATTACATCAGGCTAAACTAGCTCGTTTATCATCTTACATCACATTACCTTGTGGCCCATAGTTGTAGAGGGCAGATGGCAGCGCTGGCGCGAGCCTGTTTTTTTTTTGTGTGTGTGTGTGTGTGTGTGTGTGCCCGTTGCGCGCGCGGATGTGTATGTAGGTGCCCCCGCGCTCGGGTCTCTGGAGGTGCAACCCAGCTCCGCGTGCCAAGCTGTGCCAAGTGCTCACAGCTGGCAGCGACCAGGCAGTTGGTCTCTCTGGACAAGTTGTGCCCCCCCCTCTCCCACCCCTCCCACCCCACCTCCCCCTCCCCCCGCGCCAGGACAAACAGGAAACGAGCCCTGGGGCTTGGCAGGAAGCTGGCGCGGTGGCCAATCGGAGGCGAGGTGAGAACACTGGCGGAGGAGCGAGGGAGGAGAACAGCTTGGGGAGGCAGGGTGGCGACAGAGGAGGTGTGCAGTGGGTGTGTGACGAGGAGGAGTGAGGAAAAACCAGAGTTTTAATACTTTTTGTTACTTTTTCAGTTGAGTTGATGGACTTTTGAATCCTTCCGATGGGTTAAACCAAATATCTTTCTGTCCATTCATCCATCTTTTAGTCCACCGTGTCGAGGCTGCCAGGAAGTGCGTTTTATACCACTGTTGTCTTAGAGAGAGAAATCACTGCAGTCCGGCAGCCAGCCACAGAAGCAACATGACATATCGAGAGGCTCTAAGTCGTGTAAAATACTCCACTTTGGTGTACAGTGCACTTGCCATCAGAATGCATGATGCAGTGGGTGAAAGCCTGCTTTGTAAGTCCTTATTCGACCACCATCGGGCCACTTTCATGACCAAATTCTGTGGTTTTCTGTGCGCCGCACGCACACGAAGCATCACAGTCGCGCTGCGATTGTTCCTTTCATCCAGCGTCTGCTCTCTAATCAGGTTCCTTGTCGCGAGTGTTTGCTGGTGTGTGTGAGCGTAGTTCACACAAGAGCCTTTCTTTTTTTTGTCTCGTTTTGGAGAGGCCTCCAAGCCTGTGGTCTGTGTTGTCCTGTGCCGCTCTGCCAGTTTCGACGACAAAAACGGCAGTTTCTCCGAGTCCCGAGCATCTCTGTGTACACCGAGTCTCAGAGACTTGGCCGCGTCGATCGGGGGTTCCCGTCGACGGCCGGCAGGGGACGAGCGTCAGGCCTCCTTC
>JAUESF010000031.1:4325967-4339481 GCA_032274765.1 Malacoctenus tetranemus
CTCCGTTTTGTCCCCCCCCCCCCCCGTCCCCCCCCGTCATCTTCATTCGGAGTGCGAATTCAGTTCACCCACTGTCCAAAGCTGCTTGTTATCCCCCCACCACCCTCCCTCCCTCGACTCACACGACTCACGGAAATCTCTCTCGAAAGTTTATTTTGGGAAGAGGGGGAAATTCAGACTAATGACGAGAACAAAGTGCGTCGCTGTCGAGGCGCCAGGACCAACGCCGGGGCAAATTGGACGGCTCGCTCGCGACTCCATCGGAGGGACATCTGGTCACCGTAGACGGTCTCGCTCAGCCAACACAAAATGCTGCAAACAAGTGAAGTGTTGTTTGTTTGTTTGTTTCCTCCGACACGTAAACTTGTCCCTCCGTCCTCTTCTTCTGGCTCCATCCAAAGTGGGGTCATGTGATGCAGGAGCATCGTGCAAGTCAACGTTGAACTGATTGAACTTTCAAGGGTGGTTTTTGTCACCTGGTTGGCTTTATATCATATCTGTAAAGACCCCCCTCTCCACACACACACACATACACTTCCTATGTTCTCTCCTCCTCCTGCGTGTGTGTGCGTGAGCGATAGCGAGCCCCCATTAGCATCACCACCTTGCAATTTTCCCTTAAAGAGGCTGGTCCCTTTTGATTAATTCGATACTTTTCACCCATTCATCATGACGAGACCTCCTCATTTTTATCCCCCCAGAACTTTTTTTTTCTCCCCCTCTCTCTCAGAACTTGGGCCACGTTGTTGCAGCCTCCTCCTCCTTCTCCTCCTCCTCCTCCTTCCCTTTCCCTTCCCCTTTGCCTGATGGATGGCACTGTAGTCAATAGTGTTGAAAGCCAGAGACAAGGCCACCCCCGGTAAACAACTTTTAATAATCACCCTGTTGATTGAGCGCTGCGCCCGACTTGGCTGCTGAATGCATTGCTGCCAAAATAAGAGGAGAGCGGGGGGGAAAAATGAGGGCGGAAACAGAGAATCTAATATGGTGGAAGTAATTATGTAACCCACCACCCCATCTTGCCTTTTTCTTTTCCCCCCTCTTTTTATTCTTGTGACATCCCTCTTTCATCCCCCCCCTCTTTCCTCCACCTACATGCTCTTTCATCACTGACAACTTCAAGTTAGCTTTGCATGGGTTAGCACGTTTAATTACCCAGAGTTTGGACGACTTATAAGCTGCCCGGCAACTCGTCGGGGCGCGGCGACGCGTGCACGCGCATTAAGACCGCAGCACGTCGGGGGGGAGCGCTTAGCCCCAAGACAACAGAAATCAGAGGAGTTGCTCCGTCAGCTCATAAGCTCAGTGCAACGCCTCCCTCCCCCGACTCAGTTAAGACACAAAAATGCCAAATAAACAGCCGTATCGACCGGCTCGTAAAGAATAAACAGACTGCAGCGGCGGCAGGAGGAGGACGGGGAGAGACGAGGGAAAACAAGAGGAGGAAGGGAGTTTTTGAGGAACGGGGCCGGGGTCGTGAACCGAGCGATAAACATCGAATTCTGAATTCAAATGCTCTTATATGCAGTCAAAGCCAGAATGGAAGCTTTTTCTCTTTTCGGGAGGAGGGGGGCGGGATCTTGAACCCGTGATTAGGGGGCATTAACCTTTCTTAACCTGCAGAATGTCAGCGTTAAAGCGCTCGGGCTCCATTTCTTTTTTTTTTTTTTATTCTCACAACTTGTCTTGAATTTCTCATGCCAGGAGTTCGGAGGTGCCTCCGCATGCCACTGGTTCGTTTTTCACGCGGCGCCCGTCGGGCGGACGGGCCCGTTTCCACCGGACGGGGGGGGGGGAGTTTAAGCGGCGGCGAGGGCAATCAGTTAAATATTGACCACGGGTGAACTTTGAAGGAAGAAAAAAAAAAATGGAACCGGCCGAGCTGAGTTGAAATATCACCATGAAAAGCCTCAACGCCCCAGAAGAAGCGCAGACAGCTGTTTCAGCGCCGGGGTTGCTTCTGTCTGCATTTTTTTTTTTTTTCAAGGTCGTGAACTTGTCACTGGGCTGGAGTTTGACTGGTGCAGAATAGGACGCTCACCAACTTCAGTGGTCGAAAAATATGAATCCAGACTCTTTTTTTTTTTATTATTCATGTCTCCGACCAGAAAAAATACATTTGTTGTCATTTTATACTCTCAATCAATTGTGCCGCTCCGTCTCCACTGAAAGCGTTTTTTTCAACCAGTCCGTCAAACTTCTTTAACCTCATTCACACGCCCACAAGTATTCAAATGACCAACACGTCCGACGCGTCTCTCCGCCTCCCTGCACATGTTCTAGACATGTACTCACAGATGAGCTTGTTTTTTTTTTTCCCAGCGTCAACAGATGCCGAACCAGACCGCTGAAAATGATGTCGGGAACAGACGAGCATCAGCGACGGGGTGAAGATTTCATCCCTTCGCTTATTGCCGGCTTCCTGTGGCAATTTGGTGGCGCCACGAGCTGACAGCTTGCCTCGCACCTAATGCTCAGAAGCCACTCTGGCCACAAGTGTTGGTCTGTAAATGGCCCATAAACTCGTTCTGTGATTTTGCTGATTAGTGGTAACAAAGGACCATTAAGAGGAAAAAAAAAAAAAGTCACATTAGCATGCATTCCCTGGTAATTCGTCTGGCATCGCGGTGACCCGATTATCTGCCGAGGCGGCGCCGCAAACAGCCGCAGCATCCTGCCAGCTCTGTGGTTTTTTTTTAACCAGCCAGCCCATCTACAAGGCAACTTGGCCGTGCCATCCTATGTCAGCTCTTACCTCCACATGCTACAGTGCCCCCACTCCTACATTAGCACCCACTGTTTGCCAGAGTGCCCATTTTGTGTAATTATATGAACTACAGCAGGCTAATGGCCCCAACAGAGCGGTGCCTGGGCCCATTACACCTCAGGGTGCTCCAAAACACCATTACCACCGCCGGCAACCCGCGGTGTTTGCCCACGTTAGGTGACAGTTCGCTTGTGCGTGTGTGCGCGCGTGTGTGTTTCGCACGCTTCGTGCGCTCGCCGCCCGATGGAGGTGGATTGATACGTGTCAGAGAGAGGCAACAGCTCTTGGCGGACAAAACCGCGGGTTTTTCGAGCCCCGAGTCGGCGTCTGTCGGTTCGCGCCTCGCACCTGTCGGCTCGTTTAATTTCTCCAGGGCTTTCGCCCGGTGGAGGAAAAAAAGGGGAAGCACAAACTCGGTGCGCTCGCTGTCCGCACTTCACTTGGCACGAGCTCATCCCCGCCAAGCCCACAGACAGCTCGCATGGCGCGGGGAAGCAGGCTTTAATTGCATGTTTTAAACCACGTGCGAGTGCGCGCTCGCGGCCATTACCCCTCATTTCTGTCAATGTGTTAATAACATGTGAAGTGATACTTCTCCGTCACCCTATTCGAGGTCTTTATCTGCTCATGTTCAGGTGTAATCAAGGAAGTGGGGGGCTCTGCCCTCCGCCCTCTGTCATCTTATGATAACTGGTTCTTAAACACAAGCAGAAAATCATCATCATCAAATTGTTTCCTTAAATTTACATTGACTTCAATAAAACCCCTCCCTTTTTGTCCTTAAATCCTCCCCCGCTCGTCCCCCCCCCTTTTTTTTTTGGGTCACGCACAAGTTGCGATATGCGTGTGACTCATATTGCTCGCAAAAAAAAGCACCCTTTTATGTAACTTTCCACTCAGAAGTATGACATCAAAGCCTCCAAGTGTGGCGCCTCCCCGCAGCCTCGCTTGAACCCAGGTTATTGAAGAGGGGGGGGAACCGACACAGGAAGTGGCTCCGCCTAAACAAAAGTCGGACCACGCGGGATCAAACTCACCTCCGTCGTCGCGAAGGTTGAAATAATAATCCAACACAAACGACGGTTAAATTTCCACTTGATCTTGCCTGGAGGGGGGAGGGGGGGGGGAGTGTGCGCCCGTGATTGTTATCCCCCCTCCTCGTTTTTTTTGACGAAGGAGCCCGAGCGCCGGCTCTATTGACAATCTGCTTTCCCCTCAGTATCAATAGCCATTAACCACTTTAAGCCTTGCCGAGCGTGGGTGATGGAGAGCTAATTGCTTTTTTTTTGTGATGGTGGTGGTGGTGGTGGTGTACTGTATACAGTAATGGTGAATCAATGTCTTTGTTAGCATTGTGGGATAAATGGATATCCATGCCTGAATAGCCACAAGCACCCACACGCTCGGCTCTCGCACAGAGATGCCAGACACACTCGCGCGCGCGTCACTCTGTTGCCTCCGATTTGCCATTTCCTCGTCTTCACTGATTCCTTCCTATTACAGAGATTTAGTTTACCAAGTGTGCGTGCAGCACCATATATATTTGCTCTGTCTCTCTGGGTATATAACCCCCCCCCCCCCAATGGACTCCCAGCATGGAGTGCCTCCACCTGTGCAGAGCGTAGCAACTGCTGCATTTCTCCCCCCCCTGACGGCGAGATGTATGCAATGAAACCGCATTAGAGTCATTAGCCCAGCAGAAGTGATAGCCAGCAGATGGTTGCCCGCGCAGAAAGACGCTCTTAATGAAGCTCCTCCGTCACCGCGGGTGCGTGGCGAGCGCGCCCGCGTTGTGTTTGGAGGCCTGCGCGGCGCGGCACTTGATTAGACGGCGGTGGGTCCTCCCGTAACCGAGCAATTAATGGCGGCGGTGGATTCGCGAAGATGCTCGGTTGCCACCGGCGAAGCCCTTTTGTTCCCTCCGCGGAGGTCAGAGCCGGCGACCTCGGCGGGTGGGGTGCGGGGGGGAACACCTCGGACGCGTCGGAAGGTCGCCGAGTTTTTTTCGAAAACAAACTCCCTTAATTCAATACAGCAGCTGAGTAAATAGCCTGTAACCACTCAGAGCTGCGCCAGTTAATTTTATTAACATTCACAGTGAATATTTAACTGACATTGAAATGGAGCTTTTTTATTTTCTTCTTTTTTTTTTCCTCATGTGAGGATCTGTGCTCGGTATTCATATTTGTCCACTCATTATAGCAGCTGAAGCCCTTCTCTCTCTCTCTCTCTCTCTCTCTCTCTCTCTCTCTCTCTCTCTCTCTCTCTTTCTCTCTCTCTCTCTCTCTCTCTCTCTCTCTCTCTCTCTCTCTCTCTCTCTCTCTCTCTCTCTCTCTCTCTCTCTCTTTTCTTTTTTTCCCCGAACGCTGCTGTTGCCAGGAGACATGCTGTCAATAACTACAGCGCGCTGCTCATTTGTGCTGGTCAGTTGTTCAGAGAGCGGGATTTAGCCTAAGAGCGAGCATCACACGTCCGAGCTATTTCGGACCCCTCTCTCTCTCTCTCTCTCTCTCTCTCTCTCTCTCTCTCTCGAGACGTTGGAATAGGTCATCGCAGCCGCCCGTCCACCTGCAGCGCGACTGTGTTCGCCGGGCCTGACGGCCGCGTGACCTCATTAGCCGGTCGCGCCGCATCCCACCGTCCACTGGTGTGATCCCATTAGCGAGCGCCCGGGCGCGTTGAGCTCCGATAACACGTCCGTCAGTCACCAGCTCTCAAACGAGACCGGAGCCGACTGCAGCGACTCTCCCATCGCGATGCATGAATATGGAAATATTGAAATATATTGAAAACTAAAAGTTGTGGCCGGAGTTTGTTTTTTCTGGCGGAGCACTGCTGGGGTTTTTTTTTTTACGCGTCTTCCTTTTCGGCTGGAGTTTTGACTTATACAAAACGCTCGCGTAGCCTCCGCCCACGCTCAACGCAACCACAAGGAAAGCCACCCCCCCCCCCTCTCTCTGTGGAGGAATGCGAGCCGCAGCCTGGCGGTGCCTGCATACATATCGTGAAGGCCAAACATACAGCAGCCGAGTGAAAAACAGGGTTGGTTTTTTTTTTTTGAGTGGGGCCTTTAAGTTAATTTTTTTCTCTGTTGCACACCTGCCTCTATAAGTAGTCGGCATGGCCCTGCTGTGGCAGCGCCTGCACTCAGAGAAGAATCCGCTCTTAAAGGTGAAGTATGAAGCTTGTCGAACAATCAGACACTCTGTTTCTCCTTTCAGCCTCTTGGAAGTGGTTAATATATATATATTTATATATATATATATATATGTATATATATATATATATATATATATATTTCTTCCTCCTCCGACAGCTTCTCTCAGAGCAGGTTTTAAAGCTCATCATTCACGACAGCCGTATTTTCGAGGCACTTCTTTATTCCTCCTTTCTGCTGCGAGGATGTGAAGAAACACCTTAACCTCGTTTTCAGCCATCGTCTCAAAACTGCGACGTCGCCCCCTCGACGTTGAGGCCACGTTCCTCTGAGTCGCCAGTCCATTCCACAAGGCGTCGCTTCCTTCCTCCGTCAGCTTAGAAACCGAACCGGAGGCTTCAGCGGCGGCGGCGCCCGGGCCCGGTTCCGGTTCCACTTGAACACGGGGAACATAACGTATCCGGGGCTCAGCGATGTTCCTCCGCCGAGACCTTGTCTTTTTGCTCGGTTTTCGCCCGAGGCGCTTAAGTACAGTACGGGAGGTGCGTGGTGTCTAGCCCCAGGCAGCCGATACCACCGGGGCGATGCACAGAGTGCACGCTCACAGCCACATCCAACTCGGGTTGCACGACGACTTCCTGCCTGTCTGGCTTTCGCCTTTTGCAAATGCACCTATTTGCTTATCCTCTCCCCTCCATGGGTCGTAATTGTCGGTGGTTTGTGGGGTTTATTCTTTGCATATTTCCTTCACGTGCGCACACACGTAATTCGAACTCTCACTCGCACGTTGGCTTTGAGCAAATTTGGGGAAATTCAAATGTGTGTGTGTGAACGTAGGAGAAGGAGGGGAGGGGGTGGGAGCGATGAAAGGGGAGAGCTGGTAGTGAGGCGCTATTGAATACAGATGAGAGGCGAGGCAGGCTGCATCCTGATCAGGCTGCTTTCCACTCCTCTTTTTCTCGGCCTCTCCTGGCGCTCAGAGAGAAAACACTTCAGATGGCCGAGGAGGGGGGGCGGAGTCACCAGGTCGACCTTTTCAGGTCGCCTCTTCGTACAGGACCGGCGACGCCTCGAGTGGTTCCTCACAGACCCAGAAAACCTTCACCACCCCCTGTCTTTGATCTTTGGACTCACTGGAACGCTACAGTGAAGCCAAACTCTGGTTAGGTGACCTCAAAGCGACAGTTTCCGAAAGCCGGTGTCTTAATCTGGATTCCTTTGAAAGGTGCGAATCCTTTTAGTTTTGGCGCGATCTCCTTGCAGGCAAAGCCTCGGGGCACGCCTGTGATCGCCAGCATCCCCCCCAAACATTAGGAGGAATCTGAGGATCCTGTTTTAGGTTCCACAACACGAGAGGCCGAATCTGTTAGCATTTGCCACTCAATTAAAAGTCGGTCAGGAAACCGACTCTCTGAGCTTCGGTCGGATTTCAAGATCCAACCTCGTGTCCGAATGTTCGGCTCTGCTAGAAGTTGCTCGCGAGACAGGGAGGGAGCCAAAGCGGCGGCGTGGAATCTCGCTCGGATGGCGGCTTTGAGCTTAATTAGTTGAAGAAAACTCGTACTTTTCCGTCCTCGTGCAGAATACAAATGCTTCTTTTTTTTTTTGTTGGGGAGAGAAAGAAGAAAAGAGTCGGCGAGGTCGTCTCACCGGCTCATTAAAAAGGAAGGAGGAAGGGAGAGGAAAAAAATTAATGGAGCCAAACACCTTCAATTTAATACAAAGGAGGGTAAACTCATACAGAGCTGCGCTGTAGTGAAGGGAAAATATTCACTTAAAGTTTTGTGTGGTTTGGACTTCCTCGGCACACGGAGTGCGGCGCGTGCATGGAAACAATAGTGTGAAGCGTCGGGTCGGCGCCGACACCTTTGAAACGCTCGCCTTGCCGCGCCGCGTCCTCCGATGTGATTATCAACCCCCTGATTGGTTGTAAACCCCGTTGTCACGGCAATGATTTCGGACTTGATGGCCAAAGCTCCTGGGACACCGATCCGGGAACGCGCACGTCCACGCGCGCACACACACACGAGCATGCGATGTGTCTCTGTGCTAACCAGTCTCATTCCCCTTTGAGAGAGAGGCATTAGTTGGCGAGATTGAACTGGCACACACACACACACACACGTGAAGGGGATGTGTGTGTGTTGCTGTTGTCTGTCTCCGCGCTTACCGGTTAATGTACAGAGCAGGAATCTGGGGACAGGCGGCAGCTCCACCCAATCGTTCCTGACACTCTGTTCGCTCTTCCCTGATTTTCTCCTCCTCCCCCCCTCTCTCCTCCCCCCCTCTCTCCCCCCTTTCCTCTTCCTGTCTCACAGCTGGTTTTTAAACCACTTTGACTGAGTTAATAACACCTGTGTCACACCCGAGCGGAGGCCGAGAGCTAATGTAAGCGTGACTTGCCGGTGACACCGCGGCTCCATTTGGACGTGCTGGACCGCGGAGCCGGTGTGCCGCGTGTCGCATCGCGCCCAGAGTTCAACCCGCTTCTCCCTCTCCCTGCTCATCATCACCTGTTCCTTCCAGGAAGAAAAGCACAGCGCTTCAGGGTCCAAATTGGTCCTTTGTCTGCACGCGGAGGGGGAATCGATGTTAAAAACTATGCGTCGGGGTTTGAAATCGTCTCGTCTGGCGAAGACGCCGGTGGAGTTTTTTCAGTTTCTTCACTCGTGCGCTTCCGTGTTTTCTCTTAATATCGATCAGCTGAGATTACCTTTTTTCCCTCCATTTCCTCTCTTCCTCTGCTGCTTTTCTCTTATTTATCTGTTCAAAAACCGATTTGTTTTTCTGCTCCACCGTCTTTGTATTTTTTCTTATTTCTCCTTCCTCAGCGTTTCCTCAAAGCCTCTTTGTTTTTCCCCTCCTTCTCCCACAGGGCCTGATGATCCTCCTACAGAACCTTCCCACAATGCACTGGGGCAACGAAGAAGTGAGCGTGCTGCTGGCCGAAGCCTACCGGTTGAAGTTCGCCTTCGCCGACGCGCCCAACCACTACAAGAGATGATAAGCGTGGCTCTCCCTCCACTCGCTGCCCCCCCCCTCCCTCCCTTTCTCCCCATGCTCCTCCTCCTCCTCCTCCTCCGCTCCCCGACAGTCGTTGGCTGAACTCAGAGGCCTCTCCTCCCACATGGAAGGACCTCCTCTTTTTGGGAACGTCCCCCCAGAACACCTGACGAGATTCGGATCACCCGATGACTGAGAGGACGCTCGGCGCCGCGTTCCGTCGTCGGGATGTTGGAGCCTTTTGTTCTTTTTTTTTCCTCTTCAGCTCTGAAACGTGCACTCCTGCAGAACCTGGTTCTTCAAGATTCCACACGCCGGGGAGGGGTCTCCAGGGGTCAACCTCAGGCCCGACTCCTTCAGCTGTCTGTGACCTGCCGTTTTTTGTTTTGCAGCCTGCAAAGACCGAGAGCGATGGCGGGGAGGGCATTGAGCGCTCGATGGGTTCACATATCGAAGCCTTTTTCTTTTTTTCCTTCTTCTCCTGGTCGCAGCACGGCCTCAGCTGTCTCCGCTCCACGTGCAGGTGGCAAAAGGTTTGGGGACTTGACCGCCTGGTTTTCTGAGGTCGGCCACGTTTCCATCCTGCCATGAATCACACGTGCATACGCTCACACGCACACACTCAGTGGCCCCTCTATCCCGTCCTCCCACCCACGTGGCAGCATCTCAGCATTCGAGTGCGAGCCGAGCAGCGATGGGAGGTTGTGGGGAGAGAGACACACACACACACACAGACAGACACACACACACGTGGATCAGCACAGAAGAAAGTAATGAGCCATTAGGAGTGAGAAAGCTTCGTATTCCCACTCGTTTGGCTTCTCCTCAGACCTGCGAACATGAAGGCACATGTCTTAACTATTAAGTTCTCCTCCTCTCTGAACGTAGGACTACCTCAGGACACACAGCGATACACACACACACACTGAGAGCTACAAATGCACTCAGTGAGGAATGCAAGCAGCAGCAACACACACACACACACACACACATTAAACTCCTTCACACACTTTGATACGGGGTAAAATGAAGCAAAGGTTAGTCGCAGTTCACATTAGAAGAGTCATAAAAACTAAAGGGTTGTTGAGGAAATTTACAGTTTTGCCTTAATTCATTAAGGTCCAAAGTTACTTTTTTCTTTTTTTTGTTTTGTTTCAGGGTTTTTTTCCTCCTTCACTGCCTTTCCCTCACTTGTTGTTTTTGGTGGTCAATAGTATCGAGACGTCACCACAAAAAGGTCTCGTTTTCGGCTGTTTCAATGAGGATTCGTTGGTGGGCGGAGCCAGTGAAAGACGTCCAGTTGTGTATCTGCATTGTCCAACAGTCTAAGGTCCAAGCAACTCTGTGTGAACATATAAAGCAGCAGCGACATGGATTTGTTCTGAGGCTTTGTTTTAAAGGTACAACGTATCATTTTAGTCCAAACGTTTGGAAAATAACTTGAATAAATGACAACAAAATACAGTAAAGCAACACATGCGACACTGTCATGTCTACACGACTAACATCAGTAGCTTCCTCACTGACAGGCTCAATCAACTCTTGTAATGTCCTCTTATACCACACGGTGGTGTCGTGAGTCTCGCGACACATCGTTGACGTGTTGCGTGCTGTACCTTTAAGAACGCCTCTGCACCTTTAAAAACTGCTTCTAATTGAATCAGCTCGACCTGCTGCAGACCTGAACATGCTCGTCTGCATGGACGCAGCAAGCCAGGATGAAAAAAAACAACAACACACACAAACACATCGCTGGTGATGTTGTTTCTTTGCTCACTGCTGGCTGATCCATATCTCTGTAATGTTGTTTGGATTTATCGTGCAAACCGGCAGTGCGGCAGTGCGCGGCGGCGCCGATGGAAGAAGCTCTCAGAGCTGTTGTTTCATTCAGAGGCTTTTCTCCGCACTTGCCAGAGGCTCTGCTGGAGGTAAACACAGGGTGGGGGTGGGGCGGGGGTGGGGGAGTGCAGAACAGCGCCATCTACGGACGAGAAATACATCAAGTCCTCTATTTGCCCTTTAATGTCGGCGATCGTCCGTCTCTCGTTTCACACTGGACGATTGCAGGTGTGCCGGGGGTTTTTTTGTGCTCCGTTCATACAGAACACACGGGGGAGGGGGCGGAGGGGGGGAGGAGCCTCAGCCAAAGTCAGGAGCGCCATGTTGGGCTAATCAGACATTCATGACATAACGCAAAGCTGTTAGCGTTTGAGGGCCTCCTGTCGCGACTCCGCCAGGATCCATTATTGTCACCCGAGCCGGCGAAGACGGCGCGCGTGGGTGTGTGAAGGAGAGAGAGAGGGGGAGGGAGGGAGGAGGGGGGGAGGGGGGTGTTGTGTTTCTTTGGAAGTTTTTTTTTTCCTTTTTTTTGAAAATGCTGTGAGAGCTGTCAGTCTTTGATCACACGTTGGGAGGATTCTTTTTCCTTTTTTTTCGACACGATACACACCCTCATTTCCCAGGCGCTCTCTGACAACTGCACTTAATTTAAAAAGTTTATAGCCTTTCTCTTCTTCCTCTTCTTTTTTTTTGCTTTCTTTTTTTTCTATGAGATATATTCTTTCAATCAGCATTTTAAATCTTGTCTCTCTCTCATTTGTGGTTTTATTTTTTTAACGCTTAACGTATGTTTACAAACCTTGTTGAGTTGTGCCTGACTCTGGAGACGCGAGACGACGCCCCGGTTGTGGTGATTTTTGTTTCGACCTCAAGTTCATTCTCTCAGATCTCCGCAACAATACGCAGAGAGTCTGAAAGAGAGACTGAGAAAGAGAGGGAGGAACTTTCTTTTCCTCTTTTTGTTCGGCTGTGAAAAACGAACGGGAGCTGCTTCTATCGTACTCTGGGCATTTCCACCAATCTAAATAGCTCCAACTTGGCAAGTTGACTGTTCGCCAAACCCGCCTCACCCCTGTCAGCAGCCAGGCTGCATGCAAGAGATCATATATCACTGGAAGAATATGGAGAGCAAAGATTAAATGTTTATTATCTTAGTTGGCATAAGTTACAATAATGATTTATTATTCACGAACGCCATTAATTTGTGCAGAAAAGCAAGAATTTTCTTCAATATTTTTGTTCACACTTGGAATGGAGCTGAATAGCCTGACTGCCATTTGCTTTTATTTTGAAGGGTAAATTTAAGTGTGTCCAGGCCACATTTGGTTTCACTGTAACGTCTTATCTCACCCGGGGTCATCGAGGGGCCTCAGCACCAGTCTGTGGTGATCTTCTGGGTACAAAACTCGGTTTATATTAGACCAGAAACGCAGCATGAAGCACGGTACGTTTAGTTGGTTTTTTGTCCCCTTCCTGAAGTTTGCCTCAACTTGTCTTGCTGGTTTCTCACACTTGAACCAGTGAAAGCGCACGAGAAAACACTCCAAACCACCACTGCTCCCAACAGTGCTGCGGTGCAGCAACACGGACGAGTCAGTCACCAATTGTTTCTGACTGGATCCATTGCTTTTATCAGGGGGATAGTCGAGTATGGGGGGGGGGGCACGGCAAACAGTCAACAATGGTCTCATTTCTTCTCCAAAGCTCAGCTCTACAGTTCCGTTGCCTTATTGCACACATTCACATTGACATGAACTCCGTGGGTGAGGGGAAGGTTGGGACGCGATACCGCGAAAACTACTGTAGGAGGTTGACAGCTGCTCTGTGAGAGTGTGTGTGTCTGCGTGTGTACGTGTGTGAGAGTCACAGGCTCCTCTTTTTTTTCCAGCTCTTTCGCAGAAAATTCATTTTCTCCCATTTCCACCTGTAACGCCAGACGCACTCGTTTCCCTTTAACAAGAATCAGCTGCCTCCTCACACTTCTGTGGAGGGGGAAAAAAGGTGATTTATTAAACACAAACACACTCACCTGCTTGCTTGGAGCCCAGTGTCTCTCTCTACACACACACACACACACACTCTCACACGAGCGACATTAGGAGCATCTTCGGGATCCTGAAGGAACAATTTCATCTTCTTTTACAGTTTAAAAACGAAATGTTTTCAAAACCAAACTGAAAATTTCAAACGAACGATCCTCTCCTCGTGTCTTCTGCCTCCGAATAATACTAGAGCGTGTGGGTGACAGGAGTAGTTGAATTTGAAAGAAAAAACAATGTGTACAGAGAAGATTTTGAAACAAAAATCTGTAAATAGAAAAAAGTGTAAATAAATCCTATATATGACAGAAACACTGGCTTTGGATCTGTTGTGGTGTGCGTTTGTTTGCTTTCCTCTCTGTGTCCAATTGCGTCGGATTAAACTCAGCGAGGCGCGTCGCGCTGCGCTGCGCCGCGCCGCGTCCCCGCGCTCCTCTCGCTCCTTCTCGCCGTTCATTACGCGGCGCGGGCGGTAATGAACGCAATCAGCGAGCGCCCGTGTGTCCGCGCACGCATCAGGCGGCCGCGGCGAGCGGGGCCGGGGCGAGCAGCTGCGCTAATGCGCAGCCCTGTCGCTAATTGTGTCTGTTGTATTCATGCGTCATTCCGCATGCACGGAGCCGAACAGGTAAACATTTCTCCCGGTCCGGGGGGGGGGGGGGGGGGGGGGGGGGGGGGGGGGGGGGGGGGGGGGGGGGGGGGGGGGGGG